>CM072225.1:4784568-4822068 GCA_036851935.1 Coregonus suidteri | reverse complement strand
GACTGGGAGTGAATGGGTAGCAGTACAGACAATGTTCCATCAAAGCGGAAAATAAATACAGTCGAAATGAATTTCATCTAACTACTCAGCAAAACACATGAGATAACTGTTTTACTGTCATCCTATTCATTTAAACGTTTTTGAAATGATCTACAGCAACTTTATTAGCTCATTTTCCCGACAATTAGCAATGGCGCTGGTCCAAAGAATGTGTTTATTTTCGAATGCTCGGTATGGAATTATTACATTGTCTTAAAAATGTATTTTTTTTCCGACCTAGGTACAGTGTTAAACATACATACATACAGACATACATACATACATACAGTGGGGGAAAAAAAGTATTTAGTCACCACCAATTGTGCAAGTTCTCCCACTTAAAAAGATGAGAGAGGCCTGTAAATTTTCATCATAGGTACACGTCAACTATGACTGACAAAATGAGAAAGAAAAATCCAGAAAAATCAACATTGTAGGATTTTTAATGAATTTATTTGCAAATGATGGTGGGAGAAAATAAGTATTTGGTCAATAACAAAAGTTTCTCAATACTTTGTTATATACCCTTTGTTGGCAATGACACAGTCAAACGTTTTCTGTAAGTCTTCACAAGGTTTTCACACACTGTTGCTGGTATTTTGGCCCATTCCTCCATGCAGATCTCCTCTAGAGCAGTGATGTTTTGGGGCTGTCGCTGGGCAACATGGACTTTTCAACTCCCTCCAAAGATTTTCTATGGGGTTGAGATCTGGAGACTGGCTAGGCCACTCCAAGGACCTTGAAATGCTTCTTACGAAGCCACTCCTTCGTTGCCCGGGCGGTGTGTTTGGGATCATTGTCATGCTGAAAGACCCAGCCACGTTTCATCTTCAATGCCCTTGCTGATGGAAGGACGTTTTCACTCAAAATCTCACGATACATGGCCCCATTCATTCTTTCTTTTACACGGATCAGTCGTCCTGGTCCCTTTGCAGAAAAACAGCCCCAAAGCATGATGTTTCCACCCCCATGCTTCACAGTAGGTATGGTGTTCTTGGATGCAACTCAGCATTCTTTGTCCTCCAAACATGACGAGTTTGAGTTTTTACCAAAAAGTTCTATTTTGGTTTCATTCTGACCATATGACATTCTTCCCAATCCTCTTCTGGATCATCCAAATGCACTCTAGCAAACTTCAGACGGGCCTGGACATGTACTGGCTTAAGCAGGGGGACAACGTCTGGCACTGCAGGATTTGAGTCCCTGTCGGCGTAGTGTGTTACTGATGGTAGGCTTTGTTACTTTGGTCCCAGCTCTCTGCAGGTCATTCACTAGGTCCCCTGTGTGGTTCTGGGATTTTTGCTCACCGTTCTTGTGATCATTTTGACCCCACGGGGTGAGATCTTGCGTGGAGCCCCAGATCGAGGAGATTATCAGTGGTCTTGTATGTCTTCCATTTCCTAATAATTGCTCCCACAGTTTGATTTCTTTCAAACCAAGCTGCTTACCTATTGCAGATTCAGTCTTCCCAGCCTGGTGCAGGTCTAATACAATTGTGTTTCTGGTGTCCTTTGACAGCTCTTTGGTCTTGGCCATAAGTGGAGTTTGGAGTGTGACTGTTTGAGGTTGTGGACAGGTGTCTTTTATACTGATAACAAGTTCAAAACAGGTGCCATTAATACAGGTAACGAGTGGAGGACAGAGGGCCTCTTAAAGAAGAAGTTACAGGTCTGTGAGAGCCAGAAATCTTGCTTGTTTGTAGTTGACCAAATACTTATTTTCCACCATAATTTGCAAATAAAATCCATAAAAAACCCTACAATGTGATTTTCTGGATTTTTTTTTTCCTCAATTTTGTCTGTCATAGTTGATGTGTACCTATGATGAAAAAATTACAGGCCTCTCTCATCTTTTTTAAGTGGGAGAAACTTGCACAATTGGTGGCTGACTAAAATACTTTTTCCCCCACTGTATATACAGACATACAGACAGACAGACAGACAGACCAGACAGACAGACAGACAGACAACAGACAGACAGACACAACAGACAGACAAACAGACAGACATACAAACAGACAGTACATGCTCTAGTCATTCCCTGGTTGTGATGTTTGTACAGACAGACACCTTCATCAGACAAAAGCATTAACGGTCACTCCTCTTCCTCTTACCAATACCTGGCTGTCCATGTAGAAAACAGTAATGTTCCTCTTCCCAGTACCATAAATCAGTTAATTAATCATTGTGCTGATAGCATAGTTTAGTTTCTTAGAATAGAACCCATTTTCAGTTCTACTGAATATGACAAATCGTGGATTTGAGTTTGATATGATCGGGCTTTCAATCATACAGCTAGCCAAAACAGAGTTTCAAAACTGAAATGTAATATTGCAGACATAATGATCTCAGCATTAGGCCTACACGGTGATATCTGAGCCAAGATTGGCTATATTCAAGCGGCTGTCTGGAAACTTGCAGTTTAGTTCAGGATGCCCACAGCATCATAAACCCTAGAGTACCGATGTCCGCGCCTGCCTTACAGGTGTCCTTAAATTCAAAATCGAATAGCTAAATTATCCTTGGTATGACCATCCCCCTCAAAGGAATTCCATTTGTTAGCTTAGTAGAAATCCAGCCCCGGGCCTTTAGACATTTTTTTAAATCATGTCATAAAGCTTCATCACATGGGTCAAAACAAAATTTTGATAGATCAAGTAAAGTTTTACCGATATTTTTAGGTTCAAGATATTGGTTAGATCCATTCGGCAAATTGTAGTTCTGGATGCCCACGGCAACAACCTTGCCTGAGGGGTAAGAAATCTGAGTGTTGGTCAACATGCATTTTAAAGTTTACAAATACTTTTTATTTTACGGTCTGTCACAGCCAAATTCCAGTCAGTTTTCTCAGCCTATATTCTCAACAGGCAGTATTCTCAGCCTATATCCTCAACAGTCAAGTATTCTCAGCCTATATTCTCAAAAGTCAGTATTCTCAGCCTATATTCTCAACAGTCAGTATTCTCAGACTATATTCTCAACACAGTCAGTATTCTCAACAGACTATATCCTCAACAGTCAGTATTCTCAGCCCTATATTCTGAACAGTCAGTATTCTCAGCTATATTCTCAACAGTCAGTATTCTCAGCCTATATTCTGAACATTCAGTATTCTCAGACTATATTCTTGTCCTTTCAGATCTGCTCTGACTGATAGTGTAATTGGGAGGAACGGACACAGGTGATGTTTTAGAAGGATGGATACAGAGGGATGTTAGACCGAGGGATGTTAGACAGAGGGATGTTAGACATAGGGATGTTAGAAAGACGGATGTTAGAAAGATGTTTAGACAGGATGTTAGACAGACGGATGTTAGACAGAGGGATGTTAGACAGACGGATGTTAGACAGAGGGATGTTAGACAGAGGATGTTACGGATGTTTAGACGGATGTTAGACAGACGGATGTTAGACAGAGGGATGTTAGACCACATGTTAGACGGATGTTTAGACAAGACGGATGTTAGACATGATGTTAGACAGACGGATGTTAGACAGACGGAGTATAAGATGTTAGACAGTGTCTAGACCAATGGGTCTACATGGGTTTCTCACGGGTCTAGACATGGTGACAGAGGAGAGACAGAGATCAGGTTAGACACTGTTGCAGACGAGTTAGAAACAGGGATGTTGCAACTGTAGAACGAATGTTGCCACTGTTACTGCCTACCGCTACTGCCACTGTTACTGCCACTGTTACTGCCACTGCTAGACAGAGCCACTGTTACATGCCACTGTAGACATACGGATGTTGCCAGACCGGATGTTAGAAACGAGAGGGATGTTTGACAGACTGATACTGCCACTGTTATGTTGCCACTGGATGTTAGGCCACTGTAAACTGACCACTGTTACTGACACTGTTACTGGCCAGACGCTAGACAGAGCCACTGTTAGACTGCGGGTGTTTGCAAGACTGCCACTGCTGTTGCCACTGTTATACACTGCCAGACTGTTAGACAGAGGGATGTGCCCCTGTTAGACAGAGAAGATGTTGCCAGTTTGCTACTGCCCAATGACTACTGTCTCACTGGGGAGAAGGAAGTTACTGCACACTGTTACTGAACTGCACTGCTACTGCCACTGTTACTGCCACTGCTACTGCCACTGTTACTGCCACTGCTACTGCCACTTTACTGCCACTGTTACTGCCACTGTTACTGCCACTGCTACTGCCACTGTTTACTGCCACTGTTACTGCCACTGTTACTGCCACGTTACTGCCACTGCTACTGCCACTGCTACTGCCACTGCTACTTACTGCCACTGCTACTGCCACTGTTACTGCCACTGTTACTGCCAATGTTACTGCCACTGCTACTGCCACTGCTACTGCCCACTGCTACTGCCACTGTTACTGCCACTGTTACTGCCACTGTTACTGCCACTGCTGTACTGCCACTGTTACTGCCACTGCTACTGCCACTGTTACTGCCACTGTTACTGCCACTGCTACTGCCACTGTTACTGCCACTGCTACTGCCACTGCTACTGCCACTGTTACTGCCACTGCTACTGCCACCTTACTGCCACTGGCTACTGCCACTGCTACTGCCACTGCTACTGCCACTGTTACTGCCACTGCTACTACTGCCACTGTTACTGCCACTGCTTACTGCCACTGTTACTGCCACTGCTACTGCCACTGTTTACTGCCACTGTTTACTGCCACTGCTACTGCCACTGTTACTGTGGTACTGCCCTCTGTAGCTCTGCACTGGTAGACTGCACGCTGCTACTGCCATGTTACAAGGTACTGCCACGCTTCGAATCCCGTGTTACCACCCTGCTACTGCCAATGCTACTGCCCACGCACTGCCACTGTTACTGCCACTTACTGGCACTGTTAAAAGCGTCTGCTAATGGCATGTTACTGCCATTGCTACTATTATTACTGCCACTGTTACTGCCACTGCTACTGCCACTGCTACTGCCCACTGTTACTGCCACTGCTACTGCCACTGTTACTGCTACTGTTACTGCCACTGCTACTGCCACTGTTACTGCCACTGTTACTGCTACTGTTACTGCCACTGCTACTGGCCACTGCTACTGTAACTGTTACTGCCACTTTTACTGCCACTGCTGATGCCGCTGTTACTGTTACTGCCATTTATATTGTTTCTGCCACTGCCACTGCTACTACAGCGTCGTCCGGGTTTGGCCGGTGCAGGCCGTGATAGTAAATAAGAATTGTTTCTTAACTGACTTGCCTAGTTAAATAAAGGTACAATTAAAAAATAAAATTAAAAATGTTACTGCCACTGTTACTGCCACTGCTGATGCCGCTGTTACTGTTACTGCCATTTATAATGTTACTGCCGCTGTTATTGTCACTCCCTAGCTATTAGATTCCATGAAGACACACATCGTCACTGCTCAGGGCCCCATGTATCCTGCTATCAGCCTGCCAGACCACAGAGATCTGCCATGGTATAGGTTGGAGGAAGGACACAGAGGGATGCTAGAACGTTTCTAAGCCTATTCGGCCACTGCCGAGCCCAACCTATCAGATCACATGAAGCCACAGTTACCGCTCAGCTAGAGAGAGAGACAGATAAGCAACTCACAGAAGAATCTCTCCCAGCTCCCAGACAGAAAAAAGGCAATTTGGAGGTCAGGCCAGTTTAATGTGTTAATTAGGGCAATATTTTCAAGTCCCTGTGTTTCTCTGCCAGCAGATAAATCAATGGGTTCTAGAGGACTAGAAAACAAAACAAAGAAACTAGAGGGGGCCAGAGGCTGATCAATCCCTGGGGGACTTAATTATTATCTCTGTCTTTTTGTTTTTGAGAGAGAGAGAGAGAGAGAGAGAGAGAGAGAGAGAGAGGATAGAGAGAGAGAAGAGAGAGAGAGAGAGAGAGAGAGAGAGAGAGAGAGAGAGAGAGAGAGAGAGAGAGAGAGAGAGAGAGAGAGAGAATAGGAGAGCAGAGAGAGGGGAGAGATGAGAGAGAGAGAGAGAGGAGAGAGAGGAGAGAGACGAGAGAGAGAGAGAGAGGAGAGAGAGAGAGAGAGAGAGAGGAGAGAGAGAGAGAGAGAGAGAGAGAGAGGAGAGAGAGAGATGGAGAGGAGAGAGAGAGAGAGAGAGAGAGAGAGAGAGAGAGAGAGAGGGAGAGAGAGAGAGAAGAGAGAGAGAGAGAGAGAGAGAGAGAGAGTCTGATTCGTTCCAGTGTCTCTGGACAAAGCACTGTCAGATCATCCTGTCTCCCTTCATGCTGTGAGTCATTGTTATGGCCCCAAATGAACAACCGTATGTACGCTGTCAGAGGATGATATATAGAACCACTCATAGAGGGCTGGGGATAATGTTGAACCACTCATAGAGGGCTGGGGATAATGTAGATTCACTCATAGAGGGCTGGGGATAATGTAGATTCACTCATAGAGGGCTGGGGATATGTAGATTCACTCATAGAGGGCTGGCGATAATGTAGAACCACCATAGAGGGGCTGGGGATCATGTAGAACCACTCATAGAGGGCTGGGGATAATGTTGAAACCACTCATAGAGGGCTGGGAGAATGTAGAACCACTCATAGAGGGCTGGGGATAATGTTGAAACCACTCATAGAGGGCTGGGGATAATGTAGAACCACTCATAGAGGGCTGGGGATAATGTAGAACCACTCATAGAGGGCTGGGATAATGTAGAACCACTCATAGAGGGCTGGGGATAATGTAGAACCACTTAATAGAGGGCTGGGATAATGTAGAACCACTCATAGAGGGCTGGGGATAATGTAGAACCACTCATAGTGGGGCTGGGGATAATGTAGAACCACTCATAGAGGGCTGGGGATAATGTTGAACCACTCATAGAGGGCTGGGGATAATGTAGAACCACTCATAGAGGGCTGGGGATAATGTAGAACCACTCATAGAGGGGCTGGGGGATAATGTAGAACCACTCATAGAGGGCTGGGGATAATGTTGAACCACTCATAGAGGGCTGGGGATAATGTAGAACCACTCATAGAGGGCTGGGGATAATGTAGAACCACTCATAGAGGGCTGGGGATAATGTAGAACCACTCATAGAGGAATGATAATGCTCATGAGTGGGACAAGGATAATGTAGACAACCATCTATAAGAGGATCTGTGGGATAAATAATTGAGTCACTCATCAAGTTCTGGGATATAGCCATTTGTGTCATATACTTTTGGGCTGGGACAAGAGAACACTCATAAAGAGGCTGTAAACAAGTAGAACGTACTCATAGAGGGCTGGGGATAACTTGTAAACCACACCACAATAGAGGGCTGGGGATAATGTAGAACAAAACTCATAGAGGGCTATGGGGGATTACATGTAGACTAACCACTAATAGTGAATGCGGTAGTGTATGTGACTCTTAGACTATGGACTAACAAGTTATACTGCGTAATATGACTATTAGCATCTACTGTATATGTATATAATCATGATCATGACACTGAGCCTATAATAATATTTACTGCAGTCATGTGACTAAGACTATAGCTTCTAATAGTTATACTGCGTAGTCATGACTATTAGACTTGCCTACAAATACTTTAGTCATTTCGCTGTGACAAGAGCCTACAGAAAGAAAAAGCGCAGTCTGTAAACATTATAGAGTTAAAATAAGCAATGCTACTCAAATCGACTATGTTTATTTATGATAGCCACTGTAAATACTACAATACAATGAAATTAGCCTACTCTACAATAAAAAATACTCGGAGTCCTGACTATTAGAATAGCCAGTGCCATGATATATTAAGACTATGCCTACTTGTAAGTAAGTCATACATTAGACTATAGCCTACTAATAACTATACTGCGTAGTCATGTGACTATTAGACTATAGCCTACTAATAACTATACTGCGTAGTCATATGCCTATTAGACTATAGCCTACTAATAACTATACTGCGTAGTCATGTGACTATTAGACTATAGCCTACTAATAGTTATACTGCATAGTCATGTGACTATTAGACTATAGCCTACTAATAGTTATACTGCGTAGTCATGTGACTATTAGACTATAGCCTACTAATAACTATACTGCGTAGTCATGTGACTATTAGACTATAGCCTACTAATAAACTATACTACGTAGTCATAGCCGTATTAGGACTATAGCCTACTAATAACTATACTACGTAGTCATGTGACTATTAGACTATAGCCTACTAATAGCTATATACTGCGTAGTCATGTGACTATTAGACTATAGCCTACTAATAACTATACTGCGTAGTCATATGACTATTAGACTATAGCCTACTAATAACTATACTGCGTAGTCATATGACTATTAGACTATAGCCTACTAATAACTATACTGCGTAGTCATGTGACTATTAGACTATAGCCTACTAATAACTATACTGCGTAGTCATATGACTATTAGACTATAGCCTACTAATAACTATACTACGTAGTCATATGACTATTAGACTATAGCCTACTAATAACTATACTGCGTAGTCATATGACTATTAGACTATAGCCTACTAATAACTATACTGCGTAGTCATATGACTATTAGACTATAGCCTACTAGTAACTATACTGCGTAGTCATGTGACTATTAGACTATAGCCTACTAATAACTATACTACGTAGTCATAGCCGTATTAGACTATAGCCTACTAATAACTATACTGCGTAGTCATATGACTATTAGACTATAGCCTACTAATAACTATACTACGTAGTCATATGACTATTAGACTATAGCCTACTAATAACTATACTGCGTAGTCATAGCTCTATTAGACTATAGCCTACTAATAACTATACTACGTAGTCATGCGACTATTAGACTATAGCCTACTAATAACTATACTACGTAGTCATATGACTATTAGACTATAGCCTACTAATAACTATACTACGTAGTCATAGCTCTATTAGACTATAGCCTACTAATAACTATACTACGTAGTCATGCGACTATTAGACTATAGCCTACTAATAACTATACTACGTAGTCATAGCTCTATTAGACTATAGCCTACTGCACATTGTTGTTTGTTCCTGAACTGGCCAAATGTCAGAGCTATCCTTCAACTATCCTTCAGCCATCCTTCAGCTATCCTTCAGCTATCCTTCAGCTATCTTTCAGCACAACAAGTTGGTTCAACTTCTTTAACGTCATCGCGTGATCCTGGTGCTGTCCTTTCAGCTCCAATCGCTTAAAATCTCATCAAGATCTGTTACCTAGTAGTCCTACTCATCAGTTTTCATTATTATTATTACTAATAGAAGATTATCAATTCTCACAATGGGGCTTATTTAGTAAAGTTAGATCAAAGCTGAATCAATGTCTCGCAAGATCACAAAATGATTAATTTGCTCTTTTTTATTTTTTTACATTTTAGTCATTTAGCAGACACTCTTATCCAGAGCGACTTACAGTTAGTGAGTGCATACATTTTCATACTGGCCCCCCCGTGGGAAACGAACCCACAACCCTGGCGTTGCAAGCGCCGTGCTCTACCAACTGAGCTATACAGAACCGAATCTAATAGCATAGCATAGTAGGTCTATAACGTTACTGTTTCACCAAAAACTCCTCCTCATTACTAATGAGATGTTAGGATGGTTTAGCTGAAGCTGAATAGTCCCCCCAAAAATCGTAATGTTGGCAAACCTCAACAGAGCATGCCACCAGGGAGGCTATACGCAAAAGACGAGAAAGGCTAATCATATTTTTATGTTAACACTGTCTGCTCTAAGTTGCTCACCAAACAGTATTTCAAGAATATCTAAATGCATTTTTCCCATGAAACTGATTGAGATCAATCAAATGATTGGCATGGTGATGCAGTTTGGACATTTCACCGGTAAAACGTGAAGAAATATGATTCACGATTGACAGCGATGATGATGGCCGATTTGGAAGTTAGGCAGCCCATGCCCCACTTGGTGTTTGAGGGAATTAAAAATATAACATGTTCTTTAGTCAATATGTGTGGGCAAAGGCAGACGTTGCCATTATTTGCATATTCTATAATGATAAGCTATTCAATTGGCTACATTTGTCATGTACAAACTTCAATTGAGGAAATATGATATCAGTTATTTATTTATCAGTTCCCACCATAAACCCAGCGAAGCTCAGTTCCCACCATAAACCCAGTGAAGCTCAGTTCCATTTAACCCAGCGAAGCTCAGTTCCCACCCACCCAGTGAAGCTCAGTTCCCACCAGAAACCCCTGCTGAAGCTCAGTTCCCACCAGAAACCCCTGCTGAAGCTCAGTTCCCACCAGAAACCACTGCTGAAGCTCTCTCTCTCTCAGAACAAAAAGGTGTGAGCTATATTATTATTGGCTGAATAACTATAGGCACCATCTCTCTCAGACATGGCTTGTGTCTGGGCTAGAGGAATTCCATGCACTTAAATCTTATGTAGTAAAGATTAAACATTACAGTGAACAGGTACATATGGAGTGGGGACAAATGAGAGTATTGGTGCTGTTACCAGCTTGTGAGTGGGTGAGTGATATTTACCATCATTGAATTTGACATTACAATGCCTTTCCGTATCTCAGTATTTATGAAATAACATATTGGCCAGGATTCAATCCGACCGCGGGATGTCCAACATAGTCAGCAATGTTGCTTTTAAAGCCCAATGTTCCTGCATTCACGATGAAGGCTAAATATATGTCAGTTCAATCAGAAATTAACTTTAAAAGCCACATTGTCGACAACCCTCTTGTCGGATTGAATCCCGCCCTTTGTGTGTCATGGTCTGCACAAATCCCAAAATTGTGATTGTATTGAAGATTTCTGAGAGTCTTTAAAAATAAATTATGATATATAATAATATATGCCATTTCGCAGACTCTTTTATCAAAAGCGACTTACTCAAAGCGACTCATTGAGTGCAGTCAACTTTCATATGGTTAAAAGGTTTTATCACACCATCTTTCATATGGTTAAAAGGTTTTATCACACCATCTTTCATATGGTTAAAAGGTTTTATCACATCATCTTTCATATGGTTAAAAATGTTTTATCACACCATCTTTCATATGGTTAAAAGGTTTTATCACACCATCTTTCATATGGTTAAAAGGTTTTATCACACCATCTTTCATATGGTTAAAAGGTTTTATCACACCATCTTTCATATGGTTAAAAGGTTTTATCACACCATTTTCATTCCTTTAATTCCTCCTCCACATTGCCTACATTTCCTCCAAATCCTTTTTCCCTTTCCAGTATAGAAACCTTACAGGACACTGTGGCGATCACACTGGCCTTTTGACCCCTTTGTCCTGCAGTACCGCGAGGCCATTATAACACTGTTACCCCGACTGCGTCCCAAATGGCACCCTATCCCCTATATAGTGCACTAACCCAAATGGCACCCTATCCCCTATATAGTGCACTAACCCCATCACTTTGTTCCTACTGTATCTCTAGTCATGTCAATCACCGCCCCCCCCTCTCTCTGCCCTCCCTCTGTTCAGAGCTCAGGTGGGACTCAGTGTGTACAGTAAAAGGGATTTGTTACACAGTTAAAAGCTTTAAAAGGGAGAGAGAGAGAATGAGAGACAGAGAGAGAGAGAGAGAGAGAGAGAGAGAGAGAGAGAGAGAGAGAGAGAGCGAGAGAGAGAGAGAGAGAGAGAGAGAGAGAGAGGAGAGAGAGAGAGAGAGAGAGACGAGAGAGAGAGAGAGGAGAGAGAGAGAGAGGGAGAGAGAGAGAGAGAGAATGAGAGAGAGAAGAGAATGAGAGAGAGAGAATGAGAGAGAGAGAGAGAGAGAGAGAGAGAGAGCGGAGAAAGGAGATGTAGAAGAGAGAGAGAGAGAGAGAGAGAGAGAGAGAGAGAGAGAGAGAGAGAGAGAGAGAGAGAGAACACAAAGCCTTCACTATTTCATCCTGGAATATCCAAGGCCTGAAGTCATCTGCCTTTGGCCTAAAGAGCAGGAATCTGGACTTCACCAAAGAAATCGGAAATGCAGACATTGTCATCCTGCAAGAAACATGGTATAGAGGAGACGGACCCCTGGTTGCCCTCTAGGTTACAGAGAGCTGATAGTCCCATTCACCAAACTACCAGGTGTGAAACAGGGAAGGGACTCAGGGGGTATGCTAATTTGGTATAGAGCAGACCTAACTCACTCCATTAATTAATCAAAACAGGAACATTTTACATTTGGTTAGAAATTCAAAAGGAAATTATCTCAACTGAGAGAAGAAAAATGTCCTCCTGTGTGCTACCTATATCCCCCCACTAGAATCCCCATACTTTAATGAAGACAGTTTCTCCATCCTGGAGGGGGAAATCAATCATTTCCAGAACCCAGGGACATGTACTAGTCTGTGGCGACCTAAATGCCAGAACTGGACAAGAACCTGACACCCTCAGCACACAGGGGGACAAATACCTACCTGGAGGTGACAGCATTCCCTCCTCCCATATATGCCCCCCTAGGCACAACTACGACAACATAACCAACAAGAACGGGGTCACGACTCCTGCAGCTCTGTCGCACACATGGGTATGTACATAGTCAATGGTAGGCTTGAGGGGACTCCTATGGTAGGTACACCTATAGCTCCATCTCTTGGCAGTAGTACTGTAGACTACTTTATCACTGACCTCAACCCAGAGTCTCTCAGAGCGTTCACAGTCAGCCCACTGACACCCCTATCAGACCACAGCAAATCACAGTCTACTTGAACAGAGCAATACTCAATCATGAGGCATCAAAGCAAGGAACTGAATAATATTAAGAAATGCTATAGATGGAAGGAAAGTGGTGGTTGAAACCTACCAAAAAACAATTAGGAAACAACAAATTCAATCCATTCTAGACAACTTCCTGGACAAAACGTTCCACTGTAATAGTGAAAGGTGTAAAACTTGGCAGTAGAAAACCTAAACAGTATATTTGACCTCTCAGCTTTCCCTATCAAATCTAAAAAATCTCTAACAGAAAACCAAAGAAAAGTAATAACCGTGATAAATGGTGTGATGAAGAATGCAAAAACCAAAGAAAGAAATTGATAAACCTATCCAACCAAAAAATAGAGAACCCAGAAAACCTGAGCCTACGCCTTCACTATGGTGAATCACTAAACAATACAGAAATACACTACGGAAAAAGAAGGAACAGCATGTCAGAAATCAGCTCAATGTAATTGAAGAATCCATAGACTCTAACCACTTCTGGGAAATTGGAAAACACTAAACAAAACAACAACACGAAGAGCTATCTATCAAAACGGAGATGTATGGGTAAACCACTTCTCCAATTTTTTGGCCCTATAACAGAGAACAAACAGCAAAAATATACATGATCAAATGCAAATCTTAGAATCAACTATTAAAGACTACCAGAACCCACTGGATTCTCCAATTATTACATTGAATGAACTACAGGACAAAATACAAACCCTCCAACCCAAAAAGTCCTGTGTGTTGATGGTATCCTCAATGAAATGATAAAATATACAGACCACAAATTTCAATTAGCTATGCTCTTAAACTCTTTAACATCATCCTTAGCTCTGGCATCTTCCCCAATATTTGGAACCAAGGACTGATCACCCCAATCCCAAAAGTGGACAAATTTGACCCCAATAACTACCGTGGGATATGCGTCAACAGCAACCTTGGGAAAATCCTCTGCATTATCATTAACAGCAGACTAGTTCATTTCCTCAGTGAAAACAATGTACTGAGCAAATGTCAAATTGGCTTTTTACCAAATTACGTAACGACAGACCACGTATTCACCCTGCACACCTAATTGACAAAACAAACAAACCAAAACAAAGGCAAAGTCTTCTCATGCTTTGTTGATTTCAAAAAGCTTTTGACTCTATTTGGCATGAGGGTCTGCTATACAAATTGATGGAAAGTGGGGTTGGGGGAAAAACATACGACATTATAAAATCCATGTACACAAACAACAAAGTGTGCGGTTAAAAAATTGGCAGAAACACACACATTTCTTTCACAGGGGGCCGTGGGGTGAGACAGGGATGCATTTTAAGCCCCACCCTCTTCAACATATATATCAACGAATTGGCGAGGGCACTTAGAACAGTCTGCAGCACCCGGCCTCACCCTACTAGAATCTGAAGATCAAATGTCTTCTGTTTGCTGATGATCTGGTGCTCTGTCACCAACCAAGGAGGGCCTACAGCAGCACCTAGATCTTCTGCACAGATTCTGTCAGACCCTGGGCCCTGACAGTAAATCTCAGTAAGACAAAAATAATGGTGTTCCAAAAAAGGTCAGTTGCCAGGACCACAAATACAAATTCCATCTAGACACCGTTGTCCTAGAGCACACAAAAAACTATACATACCTCGGCCTAAACATCAGCGCCCACAGGTAACTTCCACAAAGCTGTGAACGATCTGAGAGACAAGGCAAGAAGGGCTCTTTCTATGCCATCAAAAGGAACATACAATTTGACATACCAATTAGGATCTGGCTAAAAATACTTGAATCAGTTATAGAACACCCATTGCCCTTTATTGGTTCTGAGGTCTGGTGGGTCCGCTCACCAACCAAGAATTCACAAAATGGGACAAACACCAATTGAGACTCTGCATGCAGAATTCTGCAAAAACATCCTCCGTGTACAACGTAAAACACCAAATAATGCATGCAGAGCAGAATTAGGCCAATACCCGCTAATTATCAAATCCAGAAAAGAGCCGTTAAATTCTTAATAACCACTTAAAAGGAAGCGATTCCCAAACCTTCCATAACAAAGCCTCCATCACCTACAGAGAGATGAACTTGGAGAAGAGTCCCCTAAGTAAGCTTGTCCTGGGCCTCTGTTCACAAACACAACAGCCCCCACACAGCCCCAGGACAACAACAACAACAACACAATTAGACCCACCAAATCATGAGAAAACAAAAAGAGAATTACTTGACACATTGGAAAGAACAAACAAAAAAACAGAGCAAACTAGAATGCTATTTGGCCCCCTAAACAGAGAGTACACAGTGGCAGAATACCTGACCACTGTACTGACGACCCAAACTTAAGGAAAGCTCTTGACTATGTACAGACTCAGTGAGGAGCATAGCCTTGCTATTGAGAAAGGCCGCCGTAGGCAGACCTGGCTCTCAAGAGAAGACAGGCTATGTGCACACTGCCCACCAAAATGAGGTGGAAACTGAGCTGCACTTCCTAACCTCCTGCCAAATGTATGGACCATATTAGAGACAACATATTTCCCTCAGATTACAGCGAATCCACAAAGAATTCGAAAACATAAACCCAAATTTGATAAACTCCCTTATCTACTAGGTGAAAAACCACAGTGTGCCATCACAGCTGCAAGATTTGTGACCTGTTGCCACAAGAAAAGGGCACCAGTGAAGAACAAACACCATTGTAAATACAAACCCATATTATGTTTATTTATTTTTCCCATTTGTACTTTAACTATTTGCACATTGCTACAACACTGTATATATACATAATATGAACATTTGAAATGTCTTTATTCTTTTGAAACTTCTGAGTGTAATGTTTACTGTTAATATTTATTGTTTATTTCACTTTTGTTTACTATCTACTTCACTTGCTTTGGCAATGTTAACATACGTTTCCCATGCCAATAAAGCCTTAAATTGAAAATTGAATTGAAATTGAATTGAGAGAGATTGAGAGAGGAGAGAGAGAGAGAGAGAGAGAGAGAGAGAGAGAGAGAGAGACAGAGAGAGAGAGAGAGAGAGAGAGAGAGAGAGAGAGAGAGAGAGAGAGAGAGAGATAGAGAGAGAGAGAGGGAGAGAGAGAGAGAGAGGAGAGGAGATCGAGAGAGAGAGACAGAGAGACAGAGAGAGAGAGAGAGAGAAGAGAGAGAGAGAGAGAGAGAGAGAGAGAGAAAGAGAGGAGAGAGAGAGAGAGAGAGAGAGAGAGAGAGAGACAGAGAGAGGAGAGGAATGGGACATCATCCAGCAAGGAGGTCTGTCTGATAAATAGTAGGAATAAAACAGGAATATTTCTGGAACATGTGAACTTTAATACCAGTAATATTCATTCATATGAGCACAGCTGCCTGTACTCCCACCCCCGCTGACACACACACACACACACACACTCACACACACACACACACACACACTCACACAAAAACACACACACACTCCACACTCACTCACTCACTCACACAAAAACACACACACACTCACACTCACTCACTCACTCACACACACACACACACACACACCACAACACACACACACACACACACACACACACACACACACACACACACACACACACACACACACACACACACTCACAGTCTGCCGCCCCCACCAACCACCCACACACATGTAACAGTACTCTTCTTGAGTTGTGTTGTGAACAATCGTCGACAAGGACTCCAGCATGTAGCACCAGTAACAGGTTTATTTTCTGATAGGGAAACAGCATGCAGCCTCCACAGAACATTCTACTCTGTGGAATACATGGAAATTACAACGCACAAATCAAATAAAAATGAAATGAAATCAAATTGTATTTGGCACATGTGCCGAATACAACAGGTGTAGACCTTACAGTGAAATGCTTACTTACAGTCTATGACTAGGGTGGCTGGAATCATCCATTACCTCTATACCAGGCGGTGTCAGAGGAAGGCCCTCAAAATTGTCAAAGACTCCAGCCACCCTAGTCATAGACTGTTCTCTCTGCTACCGCCGGCAAGCAAGCGTACCGAGTGCCAAGTCTAGGTCCAAAAGACTTCTCAACAGCTTCTACCCCCAAGCCATAAGACTCCTGAACAGCTAATCATGGCTACCCGGACTATTTGCACTGCCCCCCCCCCCCCCACCCCCATTTTTTTTACGCTGCTGCTACTCTGTTAATTATTTATGCATAGTCACTTTACTCTACCCACATGTACATATTACTTCAACTACCTCAACTAGCCGGTGCCCCCGCATATTGACTCTGCACCGGTACCCCCTGTATATATAGCCTCCCTACTGTTATTTTATTTTACTTCTGCTCTTTTTTCTCAACACTTTTTTGTTTTATTCTACTTTTTTGTGTTAAAAATAAATGCGTTGTTGGTTAAGGGCTGTAAGTAAGCCATTTCACTGTAATGTCTGCACCTGTTGTATTTCGGCGCATGTGGCCAATTTTTTTATTTTTTTATTTTAATTTTTGTTATTTGACTTAACCAACAATGCAGTTTTAAGAAAAAAAGTGTTAAGTAAAAAATAGATCAGTATAAAATATACAGTAGGGAGGCTATATACGGGGGGTACTGGTACAGAGTTAATGTGCGGGGGCACCGGTTAGTCGAGTACTTGAGGTAATATGTACATGTGGGTAGAGTTAAAGTGACTATGTATAGATTATAAACAGAGTAGCAGCAGCGTAAAAAGATGGGGTGGGTGGGGGGGACAATATACAGTTTGAAGTCAGAAGTTTTACATACACCTTAGCCAAATACATTTAAACTCAGTTTTTCACAATTCCTGACATTTAATCCTAGTAAAATTCCCTGTCTTAGGTCAGTTAGGATCACCACTTTATTTTAAAGAATGTGAAATGTCAGAATAGTAGTAGAGATAATTATTTATTTAAGCTTTATTTCTTTCATCCACATTCCCAGTGGTCAGAAGTTTGCATACACTCAATTAGTATTTGGTAGCATTGCCTTTAAATTGTTTAACTTGGGTCAAACGTTTCGAGGTAGCCTTCCACAAGCTTCCCACAATAAGTTGGGTGAATTTTGGCCCCATTCCTCCTGACAGAGCTGGTGTAACTGAGTCAGGTTTGTAGGCCTCCTTGCTCGCACACGCCTTTTCAGTTCTGCCCACAAATGTAATGATATTATAAAATCGCCAGGATAAAAAAAAGACACGCATTGTACTAGGTCTAAGGGAGGGTTTTGGGTTTTGAACATATGAAACAGAAAACACTGCATTTTGATTACAGAAAACTTCTAAATACGAGGTTAAGCGGTATTCACGGAGGTTCTCATCTCTCGTTTCGTGATGGGCATGTACAGGTAGCCTACATCATAGGTTTTACGCACGTCCAAACGGCACCTATGTGTCTAAAATAATGTGGGCCTGCCTACAATGCTTAGATAAAAAGGGAATGTCAGCTCACTGTTTTACTCCTCTCAAACTTGACATTTTAATAAAGCTTTGGTTATAAAGATTTTATTTTTCCGAACGGTCTCAGGAGCCAAACCCTTTATTGACAGTCTTGACTACTTTCTTGATTGCATTGGGCAGGCAAAGAAAAGCCTTAATTGAGAGGAAGGGAGGCTTGGTTTTTAATCAAATTAAATGAAATGGGAGAAGAAGAAAAAAGTTTTCTATGTTTCTAAAAGCACATTAGGCTTTTGTTCCATTCGCATATAGGCAGTGTAGGCTGCATTTCCGCTGTCAAAATGCATGCCATAACCAACTGCATTACCGCTAAAACCAGCTTTTGGTTGGTCTTAAATATCCCTATCAGCTCTGCCTGAAATTAGCACTTTGGATCATGTTTGGATCACTGGAAAATGCCAGTGTGCCAATTTTTTACATGATGAAATTGCAAACTAATGCGCATTTAACGCCAGCCGAAAACAGAGCCCTGAAAGTGACAAACTTCCACAGGTGTGTAGGCTACTTTGTCATCAAAACAAAAGGCATACATCACATATTTTAATTTCGTCGCTGTCTGATGAAAACCTCATTACTCAATTTTAGCCAACTTTCATTTTGTTTTACATTAATTGAAAGCAGTAGCTCCCCTCAATGTACTCGGAACGTTTCATGACTCTAGGACCAACAAAATATATTCAAAATAGCTTCTGAAGATTCATAATTGTATGTTCGTTAATGGGAAAATATTAGGAATGTGATTCTCTCCTTACTAGCACGATTCTGTACGTATCTAGATACATGGGGCTCCAATACGATACAGCAATGATACTTTTAGTTTGAAACGATTTGGTTTGATTCGATTTGATTAGTGGAACGAATGGATGCGATTCGGTTTGATTCATTATGATACGAATCAATGCGGTAACAATTGTTTTTGCATATGAACACATTAATTTTCCATTCTAAATTAATATCTGCTACTATGGAGATCAGGAGCAGCGCTGGATCTGTCTGAGCTGACTTCTCTGAGCTGAGTGGACCTGTGTGTGTGTGTGTGTGTGTGTGTGTGTGTGTGTGTGTGTGTGTGTGTGTGTGTGTGTGTGTGTGTGTGTGTGTGTGTGTGTGTGTGTGTGTGTGTGTGTGTGTGTGTGTGTGTGTGTGTATGTTTTAAGATTTAATGTCACATGCACAAGTACAGTGAAATACCTTTCTTGCAAACTCAAACCCCAACAATGCAATAATCAATAACAATGTAATACTAGAAAAAACACACAAGAAACAATAAGAAATATATGATGAACATAATAAGTGTGTAAGTAAGGTGACTATATACAGGGTCAGTTCCAGTACCATATTAACAATGTGCAGGGATACTGGAGTGATGGAGGTAGATATGTATAGGGCTCAGGTGACTATATACAGGGTCAGTTCCAGTACCATATTAACAATGTGCAGGGATACTGGAGTGATGGAGGTAGAGATGTATAGGGGTCAGGTGACTATATACAGGGTCAGTTCCAGTACCATATTAACAATGTGCAGGGATACTGTGTGATAGAGGTAGATATGTATAGGGTCAGGTGACTATATACAAGGGTCAGTTCCAGTACCATATTAAACAATGTGCAGGGATACTGGAGTGATGGAGGTAGATATGTATAGGGCTCAGGTGACTATATACAGGGTCAGTTCCAATACCATATTAACAATGTGCAGGGATACCTGGAGTGATGGAGGTAGATATGTATAGGGTCAGGTGACTATATACAGGGTCAGTTCCAGTACCATATTAACAATGTGCAGGGATACTGGAGTGATAGAGGTAGATATGTAAAGGGGTAAGGTGACTATATACAGGGTCAGTTCAATACCATATTAAACAATGTGCAGGGATACTGGAGTGATGGGAGGTAGATATGTATAGGGGTCAGGTGAACTATATACAGGGTCAGTTCAATACCTATTAACAATGTGCAGGATACTGGGTGATGGAGGTAGATATGTAAAGGGGTCAGGTGACTAGGCAACAGGATATAAGATAAACAGAGTTGTTTTTTTTTTTTGCAGCAGCTTGTATGTGAGGAGGGTGTGTGGGTGTTTAGAGTCAGTCAGTATAAATGTATGTGCATATTATGTGTGAGTGATCAGATGATGGAGTGAGTGTTTGTGTGAGTGTTGGAGTGTCAGTGTGTGGGAGTGTGTAGGGCCCTGTGAGTGTGCATAGAGAAAATAAAAAGGTCAATGAGGATACAAGGTTAACTCAGATAGTCTGTGTAGCTATTTTGTTAGCTATTCAGCAGTGTTATGGTTTGGGGATAGAAGCTGTTCAAGAGCCTGTTGGTGTCAGAGGACTTGATGCACCGGTACCGCTTGCCGTGTGGAGAAGAGAGAACAGTTCTATGGCTTCGGTGGTTGGAGTATGTAACAATGTTCCGGGCCTTCCTTCCACACCGCCTGGTATAGAGGTCCTGGATGGCAGGGAGCTCGGCCCCAGTGATGTACTGGGCTGTAGCGCCATGCGATCGAGGGTGGTGCTATTGCCATTCCAGGCAGTGATGCAGCCAGTCAAGATGCTCTCGATGGCACAGCTGTAAAACTTTTTGAGGATTTGAGGGCCCATGCCAAACTTGTTCAACCCCCTGATGGGGAAGAGATGCTGCCGCGCCTTCTTCACAACTGTGCGCGTGATTGGACCTTTTTAAGTCTTTAGTGAGTTCGACACCGGGGAACTGTGGACCCCCCCCAGGGAAACTTAAATCCGTTTGACCTAATTTCTACCAGCATGTTAAATGTGCAACCAGAGGGAAAGAAACTCTAGACCACCTTTACTCCACACACAGAGACTGTCATGAGCCCTCTCACTCCACCGGGTTACACCTTAATTTGTTTCCACTATCTTCCACTTTGCTCACCACTCTCTCTCTACTCAGCCTAACTAGCTCCACCTGTCCCTGCTCCCTGCTCGGCTCTAATTACTCTGCCAGCTGCGCTGCATTACCCCACTAACCTCTCCCAGTATTTAAAGTCCTGTCTTTTGTCCAGCTCTCCTTTGTCAGATCGTCTGCAAAAGCTCAACTCCGGAACCTGTTTGCCGTCGCGCTTCTGGCTCACCCTGTTTTTGTGACCCCGGACCTGCCTGATTCTTGGATACTCTTCTGCCCCAGGAAAACCAGACCTGCTTTTCTGCCATTACGACTCCTGACTACTCTTCGACGCCCGGTAAACTCTGACCAGCCTTTTTTTTTCTGCCTTGCTACAACGTGTTTGGATTTCCTTGAACTGTACTTCTGCCTTGTTTCATCCGCCCCGTTGTGTCTGTGTTTCCTTCCCCCCCAGGACTTCTGGACCACCAACCACCGGCGTCATCGGACTCATCGCTGCCACTGGGGGGGGCACAGACCCAGCACATTGGACGGAATAACCCCTGGGAGCCTTCACTCCACTCCCTACTTCCCCTTTCCCCTTAAGTTTAATAAACTTTTTGGTGTGACGCAATTGTGGTCCCTCTTGTCGTCTGTCTGAACCGTGACAGTACGATCTGACCATTATGGACTCAGCGCACACTTCCCCCGACATGGAAACCGAATGAACCTGAGCAACCCACCGCCATGCTATACGCCTGGAACACACTGAGAGAGAGCTAGGCCGCGCATGAGCGGCGACATCACCTCTCTGCTTCAGGTCGGCCACCAAACAGCATCAGCAGTTCCAGCAGCACCAGCAGGCAGTCCCAGCAGCAGCAACAACAACTCGCCATGATCATCCAACTCCTCACCAACCTTACCCCAGCCAGTCTGCCCACCAGCCCTGCCTCCGAGTTACCTGCCCCGGTCATTGCAGCCGCTGCCCCCGGAACCCAAGATTGGAAACCCGAGCGGTTCAACGGCGATTCTACCCAGGTCCGGCCATTCCTGACTAGCTGCCGACTTCAGTTCTCCTTGCAGCCAAGGACCTTCGCCACGGAGGGGGCTAAGGTCGGGTATGCCATCACTCACTCTGACGGGCCGAGCTCGACTCTGGGGAACAGCAGAGTTTTCGAACGTCAAACCCCCGCATGTGCAACCTTCGACCTGTTTGCTGGAGGAGATGCTGAAGGTGTTTGACCTGGATTCACCAACCTCAGAGGCGTCTGTCGTGAACTGTTTCAGTATTCGACAAGGCAGACGTACAGTCGCAGACCATTCCATCGACTTCCGAACCCTGCAAGACGAAGTTCTTGGAACACATCACCATCGTTGGGTGGACGCGTTCTTCCATAGCTTGGCTGATCTATATCAAAGGCGATTTTGGTCTCCCATGAACTGCCTTCCACTCTTGATGAAGCCATCGCACTGACTGTCCCGGATCTCGCACAGGAGGATACAGACCCGTCGTCGTGAGAGGGGGCGCCAAGGTCCACCAACTACCGGCATTCGGAGAGATCCGACTGGGCTCCTGTCAGCTACTGCCACTCACCCAAGTCAGCTTGATCAGTCTGAGCCTATGGAGATGGGCGAGCCTCTCTCACTTCCTGCAGAGCGCCAGCGGCCGCTTCACCTCAACCTCTGCCTCTATTGTGGAGGTGATGGACATCGTGTGGTAACCTGCCCTTTAAAAAAGCCGAAGCTCACCGGGCATAGGGGGGAGTCCGGTTGAGCTCAATGACCATCCAGTCCTCCGCCGCAAAACCCTGCTGCAGTTCACCTCCGACTCTCTGACTCAACTCACACCCTGGCTGCTCTGGTGGATTCTGGCGCCAAAGCCCACATAATGACATCAAGCTGGCACGCCAACTGGGACTGGAGAACCTCCGTTTGACACCTCCTATTCCTGCCCGGGCACTGGACGTTGGGACACACTACTCGGATCGGTCACTCATGTCACGGCCCCGGTCCTTGATGGGTCTGTCCGGAAACCATCAAGAAACTATCCAGTTTCACCTGCTCCCCTCTCCAGGCCAACCCCTCATCCTGGTTACCCATGCTGGCTCCCGCCGGCACAACCCTCAGCTTGACTGGGTGACCGGGGTGATCAGGGAGTGGGGGACGAGGACTGCCACCGAACCTGCCTGCTTGCTGCCGCACTACCCCCCTCGGCCAGTACCTACTAACTCCGCTCCTGACCTCTCCCATGTCCCAGAATGCTACCATGGTCTCAGAGAAGTGTTTAATAACAAAGCAAGAGCCACATCTCTGCCCCCTCACCGACCGTACGAACTGTGCCATCGACCTCCTCCCTGGAACAGCCCCTCCAAGGGGCCCGTCTTTATTCGTTGTCTGCTCCTGAAAGAAAGTCCATGGAGGATTACATCAATGACTCTCTGTCCACAGGATTGATCCGTTCATCTTCATCTCCGGCTGGTGCTGGCTTCTCTTTGTGTGGGAAGAGGGACGGATCTCTTCGCCCCTGCATCGACTACAGGGGACTCAACGACATCACAGTGAAAAAACCGTTACCCCTCTCCCTCTGCTCACCTCTGCTTTTGAGTTGCTCCAGGGAGCCACTGTTTTTACCAAGTTGGATCTCAGAAACGCTTACCACCTAGTGCGGATCCGGGAGGAGATGAATGGAAGACCGCATTCAATACACCAACAAGGCCACTACGAGTATCTGGTTATGCCTTTTGGCCTCACCAATGCTCCTGCTGTGTTCCAGGCTCTAGTGAATGATGTACTGCGGGACATGTTAACACAGTTTTGTCTTCGTTTACCTGGATGACATCTTAAATCTACTCCAGAAACCTGTCTGAACACACCCGCCATGTCCAGCAGTCCTTCATCCGTCTTCTGGAGAATTCCCTCTACGCCAAGGCAGAGAAATGTGAGTTTCACGTCAAGACAGTGGGCCTTCCTGGGTACATAGTGGCAGAGGGAAGTATCCAAATGGATCCTGCCAAAGTATCAGCAGTCACTTCATGGCCAGTTCCGGAGAACAGAAAGAAGCTGCAACAGTTTCTGGGGTTTGCTAACTTCTATAGAAAGTTTATCCGGAACTACAGTACCGTTGCTCTGCCCCTCTCACTGCTCTAAACCAGCACCAAGCAACCCTTTCACCTGGACCCCAGCAGCCGACAAGGCCTTTCAGTACCCTCAAGGTAAGGTTCACCTCCGCTCCCATCCTCCAGATGCCTGATGTGGACCGGCAATTCATTGTGGAGGTGGACGCCTCGGATGTGGGAGTTGGTGCTGTGATTTTTCTCAGTGGGCTGCGGAGGATAGGAAGCTCCATCCCTGTGCCTTTTTCTCACGTCGGTTGTCCCCCTCTGAGTGCAATTACGACATAGGGAACCGAGAGCTGCTGGCTGTGAGCTTGCCTTGGAGGAGTGGCGTCACTGGCTGGAGGGGTCCACCATTCCATTTCTCGTTTGGACCGATCATAAGAACTTGGAGTACATCCGCTCACGGCCAAACGTGTTGAACTCCAGGCAGTCCCGCTGGGCCCTGTTCTTCACCAGTTTAATTTCACTCTGTCATACCGGCCTGGATCACGCAACACCAAGCCAGACGCCCTCTCCGTCAATTCCAGAAGGATGACAACCCCTCCAAGGATTCCTGTGTCCGATTCTGCCAAGTCCCTGCATCGTAGCGCTCTGACCTGGGCTGTTGAGGAACAGGTGCTGGAAGCTCTCTCCGTAACCAGCCCGGTCCCAGCACTTGCCCAGCTGACCGCCTTTTTGTCCCCCGAAAACCTGAGGTTTCCCAGGTCGTTCAGTGGGGACATGAGACTCCCGCCTAGCTTGTCACCCTTGCTCCACCCGCACTTACAACCTGCTCGTCCAGAGGTTCTGGTGGCCCTCTCTGAGAAAGGATTTACGGGAATTCGTCCAAGCCTGCCCATCTGCAACCAACACAAGTCGTCCTGCCAGCCCCCAGCCGGATTGCTGCAGCCCTGCCTGTGCCCAGACGTCCTGGTCTCCACATCGCCTTTGACTTTTTTCACGGGGCTGCCCCCTTCAAGTGGCATGACCGTCATTCTCACCATAGTTGACCGATTTCAGCAAGATGGCACACTTCATTCCCCTCCCCAAGCTCCCAACCGCCAAGGAGACCGCCCAGGTGGTCCTGGAACAACGTCTTCCGGATCCCGGACTGCCAAAGATGTAGTTTCTGACCGTGGTCCACAATTCTCCTCCGCTTTTGGAAGGAGTTCTGTCACCCTTGCTTGGAGCCACAGTCAGTCGACTTCCCGGATTCCATCCCCCAATCCATGGCAGTCAGAGCGGTCAAATCAGGAGCTCGAGAAGGCACTGCGATGCATGACTTCACGCAAACCCCACTCCTGGTTTCGCAGCAATTGACATGGGTGGAGTACGCACACAATTCTCTGACCTGCTCTGCCATCGGTATGTCCCCCTTTCCAATGTGTTTTATGGTTACCAGCCTCCTCTATTTGCCAGCCAGGAAGGGAGGTTACTTGCCCATCTGCACTTGCTTTTGCCCGTCGATGTCGCCGCACCTGGTCCGCCACAAGCCCGAGCCACACTTCTCAGATCCGTTGCCAGCTACACTACCGGGCCAAACCGTCGGAGAATCCCTGCTCCCACCTACCATGTTGGTCAAAGGGTGTGGGTTGTCGTCAAGGAACCTGCCACTCAGGGTGGAGTCGCAAAAGCTGGCACCTCGGTTCATTGGCCCATTCCCTATCATAAGAGTGATTAGCCCAACTGCTGTCCGGCTCCAACTGCCTAATTCCATGAGGGTGCACCCCACTTTCCATGTGTCTAAGATTAAGCCCATTCATGAGAGTCCGCTGGTCCCTGCTGCGCCTTTGTCCTCCTCCTCCACAGCTCGTCGATGGTGGTCTGGTTTACACCGTCCGCCGCCTGCTTCGGTCCCAGACGGAGGGGTAGGGGTCTCCAGTACCTCATTGACTGGGAGGGCTATGGACCTGAGGAAAGGACCTGGGTGCCAGCTAGTCGGATTGTGGATAGGACTCTCATCACACGCCTTCCACCACGGCATCCTGATCAACCTGCAATCCGTAGGGGCCGCCCCGAGGGATCCCTAACCGTCCTGCCCGCTCGGCTTCCTGTCCTGTGCCTGATCCTGTCTCGGGACCTGTCCCATCTCCCGACCACGGCCCTCCGGCTTCCTCTGAGGATGAGGACGTTCGCTCGGACCGTTCGGAGGAGTTCTAGCCCTCCTCCGGCTCCCCTCCTCCCGCCCGGCGTGGTGTGCTCTTGGGACTTCTGGGGCCGTCCCTTGGGGGGGGGTTCTGTCCATGAGCCCTCTCACTCCACCGGGTTACCACCTTAATTTGTTTCCACTATCTTCCACTTTGCTCACCACTCTCTCTCTACTCAGCCTAACTAGCTCCACCTGGTCCCTGCTCTGCTCGGCTCTAATTACTCTGCCAGCTGCGCTGCATTACCCACTAACCTCTCCCAGTATTTAAAGTCCTGTCTTTCAGCTCTCCTTTGTCAGATCGTCTGCAAAGCTCACACCCGGAACCTGTTTGCTCGCGCTTCTGGCTCACCCTTGTTTTGTGACCCCGGACCTGCCTGATTCTTGG
This sequence comes from Coregonus suidteri, assembly GCA_036851935.1. Classification (NCBI taxonomy): domain Eukaryota; kingdom Metazoa; phylum Chordata; class Actinopteri; order Salmoniformes; family Salmonidae; genus Coregonus; species Coregonus suidteri. The sequence goes on along the minus strand of CM072225.1, from coordinate 4,795,463 downwards.
ATACTCTTCTGCCCCAGGAAAACCAGACCTGCTTCTGCCATTACGACTCCTGACTACTCTTCGACCCCGGTAACTCTGACCAGCCTTCTGCCTTGCTACAACGTGTTTGGATTTCCCTTGACTTTGTACTTCTGCCTTGTTTCATCCGCCCCGTTGTGTCTGTGTTTCCTCCCCCCCCAGGACTTCTGGACCACCAACCACCGGCGTCATCGGACGCATCGCTGCCACTGGGGGGGGGCACAGACCCAGCACATTGGACGGAATAACCCCTGGAGCCTTCACTCACTCCCCTACTTCCCTTTTCCCTTAGTTTAATAAACTTTCTGGTGTGACGCAATTGTTGGTCCTCTTGTCGTCTGTCTGAACCGTGACAGAGACACGTACAAACCTCTCCCTCGCCCCTCATTTGGCAAATCTGACCATCGAACTCTATCCTCCTGAATTCCTGCTTACACAAGCAAAAACTAAAGCAGGAAGCACCAGTAACTCGGTCAATAAAAAAGTGAAGCAGATGCTAAGCTACAGGACTGTTTTGCTAGCACAGACTGGGGATATGTTCCGGGATTTTTCAGATGGCATTGAGGAGTACACCACATCAGTCACTGGCTTCATCAATAAGTGCGTCGATGACTCGTCCCCACAGTGAACTGTATGTACATACCCCAACCAGAAGTTATGGATTACAAGCAACATCCGCACTGAGCTAAAGGGTAGAGCTGCCGCTTTCAAGGAGCGGGACTATAACCCGGACGCTTATAAGAAATCCTGCTATGCCCTACGATGAACCATCAAACAGACAAAGCGTCAATACAGGACTAAGATCTAATTTGTACTACACTGGCTCCGACGCTCGTCGGATGTGGCAGGGCGCTTGCAACTACTATTACAGACTACAATGGGAAGCACAGCAGCGGGCTGCCCATTGACACGAACCTACCAGACAAGCTAAATTACCTTTATGCTCGCTTCGAGGCAAGCAAAACTGAAGCATGCATGAGAGCATCAGCTGTTCAGGACGACTATGTGATCACGCTCTCCATAGCCGATGTGAGGAAGAACTTTAAGCAGGTCAACATTCACAAGGCCGCAGGGCCAGACGAAGTACCAGGACGTGTACTCCGAGCATACGCTGACTGGCAAGTGTGTTCACTGACATTTTCAACCACTTCCTGTCTGAGTCTGTAATACCAACATGTTTCAAACAGACCACCATAGTCCCTGTGTCCCAAGAACACTAAAGGTAACCTGCCCTAAATGACTACCGACCCGTAGCACTCATGTCTGTAGCCGTGAAGTGCTTTGAAAAGTTGCTGGTCATGGCTCATCATCAACATCATTACCCCAGAACCCTAGACCCATCCATTTGCCATACCGCCCCAACAGATCCACAGATGATGCAATCTCTATAGCACTCCAAACTGCCCTTTCACACCTGGACAAAAGGAACACCTATGTGAGAATGCTATTCATTGACTACAGCTCAGCATTCAACACCATAGTGCCCTCAAAGAAGGCTCATCACCAAGCTAAGGACCCTGGGACTAAACACCTCCCTCTGCAACTGGATCCTGGACTTCCTGACGGGCCGCCCCCAGGTGGTAAGGGTAGGCAACAACACATCCGCCACGCTGATCCTCACCACACGGGGGGCCCCTCAGGGGTGCGTTGCTCAGTCCCCTCCTCTACTCCCTGATCAATCTGACTGCATGGCCAGGCACGACTCCAACGCCATCATTGAGTTTGCCGATGACACAACAGTGGTAGGCCTGACCACCGACAACGACGAGACAGCCTATAGGGAGGAGGTCAGAGACCTGGCCGTGTGGTGCCAGGATAACAACCTCTCCCTCAACGTGATCAAAGACAAAGGAGATGATTGTGGACTACAGGAAAAAGAAAGTGACCGAGCATGCCCCCAATTCTCATCGACGGGCTGTAGTGAAGCAGGTGAGAGCTTCAAGTTCCTTGTGTCCACATAACCAACAAACTAACATGGTCCAAGCACACCAAGACAGTCGTGAAGAGGGCACGACAAAACCTATTCCCCCTAAGGAGACTGATAAGATTTTTTGGCATGGGTCCTCAGATCCTCAAAAGGTTCTGCAGCTGCACCATCGAGAGCATCCTGACTGGTTGTTTCACCGCCTGGTATGGCAACTGCTCGGCCTCTGACTGCAAGGCACTACAGAGGGTAGTACGTACGGCCCAGTACATCACTGGGGCCAAGCTTCCTGCCATCCAGGACCTCTATACCAGGCGCTGTGTCAGAGGAAGGCCCTAACAATTGTCAAAGACTCCAGCCACCCTAGTCATAGACTCTTCTCTCTGCTACCGCACGGCAAGCGGTACCGGAGCACCAAGTATGGTTTCAAGAGCTTCTGAACAGCTTCTACCCCCAAGCCTTAAGACTCCTGAACATCTACTCAAATGGCTACCCGGACTATTTGCATTGCCCCCACTGATTAACTTGTCAGATTAAATTGTTTGTCAATGTCAATATTTATCTTTTTAGAAATTAGCTACAATATGACATGCATAGATAGCCAATTAATATAGCACAGTTTTGGATTCACCCCATCTCATAAGTGAGTGGTTTTGACCGTTTTGGAACTTTGACGGAGGAAATATGCTCTCTTCTCCTGTTCTGACCAGTGCGGCTCGCAAAAAATGATGTCTGTCCTTGTTATGAAATTACACTTTACCCTGTTCATGAAAAAAATAAAAAAAGACCAAATGCACATGTTTAAAGCAAGATCTACCAACAATATGAAGATGGAGATCAAAAAGCAAGGTGTGAGTTGTGTCCACTCCGTGTAGCCTACACAGCTCCACCGGTAAAACTCCATTTTCTACAGCGATGTTTGGTAGCAATGACCCAGCCAAATTACATTGGTTGTCCTTCAATTAATAAAGCCTATTATTCAGTCCACAGCAGATTACAGGTATTTTCGGAATAAGAGAAAGGCAGAAAAAAATATATATATAAGTAAAAAACGTTAGTGAACCGGTGATTCATTTGGACTCAAGCGGAACAATGAACTTGAATGTTAAACATTTGAACAGAGACTGGATGCGTATCGGGTGAAAATCTGGTAATTTTTCCCATTTCTGAAAAGTTTCTGTTTGGAGACAAGGTTTTCATTGGACAGCGACTATTTGCTATTAATTGTTGCACTGTTTTCAATACATCATTCCCAGAAATAGATCACAAGAAAATGCATTAGGAGACCAGTAAGTCACCAGAAGGTATATGTTTACATATATACAGTGCATTCGGAAAGTATTCAGACCCCTTCCCTTTTTCCACATTTTGTTACGTTACAGACTTACTCTAAAATTGATTAAATTATTTATTTTTTTCTCATCAAATCTACACACAATACCCCATAATGATTCAGGTGTCACACGAGCAAAACCAGTCATATCCTCCTTTCTATCTCACCTGTAACAAGGACAACACTTTTCTACACTAGACCTCAAGTATGTTCACTCTTTCTGTTCTGACAATCAACCAAATGTTAGCTTGGTCTTCCATCTGTTTGTGCTCTATAGCCAACTCCTGTCTGTCCACAGACCTGGATAACTATAGTTACTATGCTCAGATCTGGAGCATCAACCTAGGAGGGTTAGGGGGGAACCAGTTCAGCTGCTTCTCAGCCAGTCCATGGTCCATGTGTGTTCTCTGTCTTTCCAGCAGACCTGGATAACTATACGTTAACTATGCTCAGATATGGAGCACCAACCTAGGAGGGTTAGGGGGGAACCAGATCAGCTGCTTCTCAGCCAGTCCATGTTCTCCTGTCTTTCCAGCAGACCTGGATAACTATAGTTAACTATGCTCAGTATCTGGAGCATCAACCTAGGAGGGTTAGGGGGGAACCAGTTCAGCTGCTTCTCAGCCAGTCCATGTTCTCCTGTCTGTCCAGGCAGACCTGGATAAACTATAGTTAACTATGCTCAGATCTGGAGCATCAACCTAGGAGGGTTAGGGGGGAACCAGTTCAGCTGCTTCTCAGCCAGTCCATGTTCTCCTGTCTTTCCAGCAGACTTGGATAACTATAGTTAACTATGCTCAGATCTGGGAGCATCAACCTAGGAGGGTTAGGGGGAACCAGATCAGCTGCTCTCAGCCAGTCCATTGTTTCTCCTGTCTTTCAGCAGACCTGGACAACTATAGTTAAACTATGCGCTTTGTGGGAAGGAACTAGTTTTATCAGGGGAACAAATAGTAACTTTTGAGGTGACTACAACTACTGGAATTCAGATTTTAAAAAATGACTGCCCTTTTCAAAACTATTGTATGCAGATCTCAGAGAGAAACTACTTTTTAAACTGTTTGAATACAGATCTCAGAGAGAGTAACTACTTGTTTAATCTATTTGAATACAAATCTGAGAAAGCAACGACTTTTTTTTTTTACAAAATTTGAATACCAGATCTCAGGCTCAGGAAGTGAGTACTCTTCAGAAAAACTGTTGGATTGGCTGCCTTCAACCAATGGCAGGGCTGTATCTGGAAACTGCATGTTGAAGATAGAATGAAGAGAGCATACACAATCTCCTATCCTATTCCAATCTATCTGACAGTCATATTGGATTACACAATACAATTTCTATATGAACATTTCTGTAATGTCCCATCTCCTGAATGTCCATTACCCCAGGTGTAACCTAAATCAAGTCAAACCAATTAACCAATTATATTTTGTACAGATTAGTATAAATAAGTTTGTGACGCTCGAACACCGTAATGGCTTTCTTTCAACATGCCACTGAAAAGGTAAAAACGCGCAATTAATTTTTATGATAATAGGAAAATACTGCGAACAGCTGTTGTTGGATGCTTAGCAAAAAACAACTTTGAACATCTTCTGAGGGTAAGTGTTCTTGTTTTAAACGCACACTATACCACCTTTAAAGGGATAGTTTACTCAGAACACAAACTAAACATGATTTCCACATAACTTTAGCTTTAGTTAATTCAAGAAGGCAGTTTTGGAATATGTCGTTTTCCTTTCGACACTTAATATTACAACTACTTTCTGTCCATTCTCTGTCCATTGCGCTGTATCAGCAAAAATGGACAGCGCCCTACACACTAAAGTGAGGCAGATTTGGTAATGAACATAGACCCCCCGCAACCCTGATGTTCTAGCAGTGTCTGAATCCTGGCTTAGGAAGGCCAACCAAAAATCTGAAATGTCCATCCCCAACTACAACATTTTCCGTCTAGATAGAAAATGCCAAAGTGGGTGGAGTTGGCAACTACTGTAGAGACAGCCTGCCAGAGCTCTATCATACTATCCAGGTCTGTGCCCAAACAGTTTGAGCTTCTACTTCAAAAAATCCACCTTTCCCAGAAATAAGTCTCTCACTGTTGCCGCTTGCTACAGACCCTCCTCAGCCCCCAGCTGTGCCCCTGGACACATAATGTGAATTTGATTGCCCCCCACAAACCCCAAACGAGCTTCAATGCCATACACACTCCTTCAGTACCCTCCAACTGCTCTTAAACACTAGTTAAAACTAAATGCCTGCTCTCTTCATCGAACGCTGCTGGCACCCACTCCCACCTGACTAGAATCACTACTCTCGCGGGGTCTGACCTAGAGTATGTGGACAACTACAAATACCTAGGTGTCTGGTTAGACTGTAAACTCTCCTTCCAGACTCACATTTAAGCATCTCCAAATCAATTCAAGTTAGATCTGGAATCGGCTTCCTAGTTCGCAACAAAGCCTTCCTTCACTCATGCTGCCAAACATGCCCTCGTAAAACTGACTATCGTACCGATTCTTGACTTGGCGATGTCATTTACAAAATAGCCTCCAACACTCTACTCAGCAAATGTGGATGTATAGTCTATCACAGTGCCATCCGTTTTTGTCACCAAAGCCCCATATACTACCCACCACTGTGACCATACGCCCTTGTTGGCTGGTCCTCACATACATATTCGTCGCCAAACCCACTGGCTCCAGGCCATCTTTAAATCACTGCTTGGCAAATCCCGCCTTATCTTAGACCATAAGCAATACCCACCCGTAGTATATGCGCTCCAGCAGGTATATTCTCACTGGTCATCCCCAAAGCCAACACCTCCTTTGGCCGCCATTCCTTCCAGTTCTCTGCTGCCAATGACTAGCGAACAAATTGCAAAATCTCTGAAGCTGGAGACTCTTATCTCCCTCACTAACTTTAAGCTATCAGTTGTCAGAGCACCTTACTGATCACTGCACCTGTACACAGCCCATCTGAAATTAGCCCACCCAACTACCTCATCCCTATATTTGTTATTTATTTTGCTCATTTGCACCCCAGTATCTCTATTTGTACATAATCTCTTGCACATCTATCATTCCAGTGTTAATACTAATTGTAATTATTTTGCAATATGGCCTATTTATTGCTTACCTCCATAACTTGCTACAATTTGCACACACTGTATATATATTATTGTTGTATTTTTTGACTTTATGTTTTGTTTTACCCCATATGTAACTCTGTGTTGTTGTTTTTATCGCACTGCTTTGCTTTATCTTGGCCAGGTCGCAGTTGTAAATGAGAACTTGTTCTCAACTGGCTTACCTGGTTAAATAAAGGTGAAAAAATAAAAAAATAAAATAGATCTGGTAATTCACCTATTACCAGTGTCGACCCGTCATTCATACAGGTAGAGCTCACCTGATTAGCTATGAAAAAAATATTATGTATACAGTACCGGTCAAAAGTTTGGACACACCTACTCATTCCAGGGTTTTTCTTTATTTTTTTTACAATTTTCTACATTGTATGAATAATAGTGAAGACATGAAAACTATGAAAACAACACATATGGAATCAAAAATGTTTTTTAAACAAATCAAAATATATTTTATATTGGAGATCATTCAAAGTAGCCACCCTTTTGCCTTGATGACTTGATGACCTTGGTGACACTTCTTGGCATTCTCTCAACCAGCTTCATGAGTAGTTCACCTGGAATGCATTTCAGTTAACAGGGATCTTGGATCTGGATTCTCTGCCAAAAGCTAAACAAACCAACCAGCCTAGATTGTTTCTGACCTTTTCAGAAGAGTTTTAGCCTCCTTTGCATGTTGTCCATTGATGAACATATGCACATGGTAATGTTAACTAGCTAGCTAGTAGCCTAGGCAAGGACACGCTGTTGACAGAAGAAGGCCTCTCTCTCCTTTAGCTAGTTAGGAGGGTAAATAAGCCAAACACAAGATGAACATGCAAATACAAGATGAATGATCATTGGTATTTTATTGTGATGAGTGATTTGAAGGAGTCAGCGCAGGAGGGTAAATCCCAGTATACAGAGTTTATTCCATAATCCGGCGTAACCAGTCCAGTGCGCAAAACAGGCACACTGTTGAACAAACGCATGCACGCAGTCAGAGTGTTATTATTTCGACCTCATATGATGGGAACATCATTATAAAACGAGGGGAATCACGTTTTTTTTTTACTGCAGTGCCGCTTTAGGTAAAGTCCCTCAGGATATTTCTAAATTCAGGGACTTGTTCTAGACTCTTTTGGACTCTCGCCAATAAATGTAATCTGTGTTCAAATACATCTTCTTTCAGTTACCGGCTCCAATATATATAGTATCAAAGATCATGACTGGGGAAAAGTGGAAGCTTATAAAACTACATCCTCCCTTTATAAAAATAATCCTAAAACACTTCCTTTCTCCTCTCTTTTTAGGTGTACAATAATTCTAAGGTAGAAAATGCCATGTTGTGCGTCCTAAAAATGGCACCCTGGTTCCCTACATAGTGCACTACTTTGACCAGAGACCTATTGGGATAAAGGGTGCCATTTGGGATAATGACATGGTGTGGACATACCTTTTTTTCTGCAAGCTCCCTGGTGAATACAGAGTTCAACAGATAATACTAGGCTATGTTGTGGAAGAAGAGTTTCTGTAGTGTTGTTAATCTAATATGTCTGGACAGTTGTAGACTCTGTTTCTGGGGTCATGGGTTAGCTTGAAAAGGTTACTGTAGCAATATGGACAAAATATGCCCAGGGAAAAAAACCTGGAACTATCGGCTTGTTATCAAAGTACGAGATCACTATCAAAATCACATTTCACAATCACTATCACTATCACTGCATAAACCAAACTATATATACAAATCATTTTTTGACAAAACAAATGAAAATGTAGTCTTCAACGGTACGGGTCCCCTACAGCATATCGTAGACATATCTGGCTGAATTATTCCTTCATTTCAGTGAGGGAGCAGTGCTCCGTGCTTGGGGGTTGACTCCGTGCTTGGGTTTTTTTTTTTACATCGTAGCGGGTACTGTATTGTGATGACCTCTGCACAGGGGGAAGTCCTTGAGCAGTGGGCCTCAAAGGCCTGTTTTTGTATCCAGAAACAGAAACAGCATCTCCCTCAAGGCCTGTGGTTAACCAGAACACAACAGCTCGCTCCCGTAGCCTGCTTCAGAGCAACACAGCCGACTGACTCAGAACCTGATGAGGGTCAAGCCATAGCTGTTAACTTAGGGCTGATTCTATCCGATCCACAACGGCTCCCGGCATTATGCTAAAGCGGACATTGCCATTGGCTGCACGAGAGTCGCATTAAGCGAAATCCGTATGCAGCCTTGTTTACAAGTGCGAGCACATGTAATGTTAGACATAACTTCTAACACGAGTGGGACGGGTGTGGCTTTCGTGACATATGATCACAAGAGCAGCGATGTGACATCTCCAATACTGTTACTGTAGACTTCCAACACCGCCAGAAACAGCTTGATCTGAATTGAATCTAAGGCTTAATCTATTTAACCTCTTACGGATCGGAACCCCTTTTTTTTCAATTTTTCGCCTAAAATGACATACCCAAATCTAACTGCCTGTAGCTCAGGACCTGAAGCAAGATATGAATATTCTTGATACCATTTGAAGGGAAACACTTTGAAGTTTGTGGAAATCTGAAATTTAATGTAGGAGAAATATATAACAACATTAGATCTGGGAGCAGCATGGTGAAACACGACAGCACTCACTGTGCTCTTCTCCCATGTGCAGTGTCTGAGGGGGAAAAGAACAGTGTTGTGTTATTTGCAGTAACTTATTTGTTGTTGTAATCTCACAGACGGACGTGGCTGTTTCACCATAAGGATTCCAGATTTCACAATAGATCGGAGAAAAATCCTGGACTGCCATGGCCATCACTGTATTGTATTGTGGGTCTCTCTCTCTCTCTGATGTGCTTCATTGGGTAATTTGAAGTGATTATGAAGGGGAGAATATGGTTCTGTAACCTCTGCAGAGAGGTTAGTGCAGCTTGTCACCCCTGTCTTCTCTGAAACCTCACACATGATTCAATTGTCCCTGAAACGGATTGTCCTGGAAGCTTCCCTCATTCCCCTTATTACTTCCTAATTGTTTCCGATTTCATTTTTACATTTTTAGTCATTTAGCAGACGCTCGTATCCCCCCCCCCCAGAGCGACTAACAGTTAGTGAGTGCATACTAATTTTCTTATTAAAAAATTTCATACTGGCCCCCCCGTGGGAATCGAACTCACCACCCTGGCGTTGCAAACGCCATGCTCTAACCACCTGAGGCTACTTCCCTGGCCGGCCATTCCCTCCCCTAACCCTGGACGACGCTGGGCCAATTGTGCGCCGCCCCATGGGTCTCCCGGTCGCGTGTGTGTGTGTGTATGCGTGTGCGCGTGCACATGTGTTAGTGCGCGCGCCTCAGGATAAGTCCTGGATGTAGCTATGCGTTACCTTTCCTCATGAGCAGTTTAACCGTCTTAGTGAGCGTATTGTGTTTCAAATGAAACGGTCAGAATGATAAATGAGAGTTCAATGAAATACAAACAAGTATTATGATGAGAGACTGAGGCTTTTGTGTGTTTCTCCCCTGCATGTCTGGGTCCAAACACTGAGTCAAGGTCCACGCAAACTACAGGGATAGTACAAAGTACTGAAGCTTTAGATCAGGTCCACTCTTACATCCGAAACTCTTCTCGATAAAAGACCCAAGCTAAGGCTAAGGGGATTGGAGGTTTGCTGAAGCTAGCCTTGTGCCTGATGCTAAAGGAAAGCAAAACTGTACTGAGTCTTTTCTGGAGCGGCATCCACCTAGGGTCTGGAACCGCTGATAGGACAATCGAGCCAGCACAGCACGGTTTCAGGTCAAGCCCGATGTGAATCAGCCATTATAGTGTTTGAATGCTTACTCTCAGTAGCCCCGTTTATACCTGCCGCTTACATGTGTCCTTTCATCCGTCTCTTGTCCCGATCTTCCCAGATCAAATCACTTTCACAATGCATCTTTTAATCGTCTACACCTGTCCTAAAAAAAAAATGTGGCAAAAATCAGAAAAAAAAATGAGGAAAAGATCAGGATAAAAAGGGTGTTATGTTAGAACCAGGTATAAATGGTGGCCAGTGTGTGGGTATTGCTGAGAGTGAAAACTACAATTAGTAGACTGAAGCTAGTGTGATAGTGTTTGAATGCCAATCCACAAAAGTGGAGACAATTTGAACCCCAGTAACTACCGTGGGATATGCCTCAACAGCAACCTTGGGAAAATCCTCTGCATTATCCATTTTACAGCAGACTAGTTAATTTCCTCAGTGAAAAAAATGTACTGAGCAAATGTCAAATTGGCTGTTTACCAAACTACTGTACGACAGACCACATATTCACCACTGCAACCCCTTAATTGACAAACAAACAAATCAAAAGAAGGCAAAAGGATTCTCATGCTTTGTTGATTTCATTCAAAAAAGCTTTTGACTCATTTGGGCATTTGAGGGTTGCTATACAAATTGATGGAAAGTGGGGTTGGGGGAACACATATGACATTATAAAAATCCATGTACACAAACCACGGGTGTTAAATCAAAACAAAA
>CM072225.1:4713725-4784068 GCA_036851935.1 Coregonus suidteri | reverse complement strand
AAAATTTTGTATAGAAAAAATAAACGGTAGCAGCAGCTAAAAAGATGGGGTGGGGGGGGAATATAATTGAAGTCAAACAGTGTGAAGAAATTAGTAAAATGTGAAAATAACAGTGGAAAGTAACCTGGAAGTAATGTGGTCAAACCAGTGAAGCAACCTTAAAGAAATGTAAAATTTTTTTGTTTTTGTGTTAGTTTATAAACAGTCCCCTTATAAAAGATGTCCCTTTAAAAAGCGTTTTAATAACTTCCCAAATAATTTTAAAAATCAGTTTTTCACAATCCGACTTTTAACCCTAGTAAAAATTTCCCTTTTTGGGGTCAGTTAGGACCCACTTTTTTGAATGTGAAAATGTCAAAATAGTGGGAGGAAAATTTATTTTTTTAATTTTTATTTCTTTCTTTACTTTCCAGTGGGTAGAATTTTGCATACACTCAATTAGTTTTTTTGGTAGCTTGCCTTAATTTTTAACTTGGTCAAACGTTTCGGGTGCCTTTCCCAAAAGTTTCCCCACAATAATTTGGGGAATTTTGGCCCCATTCCTCCTGACAGAGCTGGTAAATGAGTCGGGTTTGTAGGCCTCCTTGCTCGCACACGCCTTTCAGTTCGCCCACAAAGTAAGAATTATAAAATCGCCGGATAAAAAAAAAAAAGACACCGCCATTTTTATAGGTTAAGGGGGGTTTTTGGGGTTTTGAACATATGAAAACAAAAAACGGGGCATTTTGATTACAGAAAATTCTAAATACGAGGTTAAGCGGGTATTACGGAGGTTCTCATCTCTCGTTTCGTGATGGGTGTAAAGGGAGCCTACATATGGGGTTTTTCGCACGTCCAAACGGACCTATGTGTCTAAAAAAGTGGGCCCCGCCTACAAGGGTTAGAAAAAAGGGGGAAAGTCAGCCACTGTTTTTTCCCCCTAAAATTGACATTTTTTAAAAAAGCTTTGGTTTTAAGATTTTTTTTTTCGAACGGTCTCGGAGCCAAAACCCCTTTTTTGACAGTCTTGACTACTTTCTTGATTAGCATTGGGCAGGCAAAGAAAAGCCTTATTGAGAGGAGGAACAGGACTTGGTTTTTAACAAATAAATGAAATGGGAGAGAAGAAAAAAGGTTTTCTATGTTTCTAAAGAACATTAGGCTTTGGTTCCATTCGCCTTATAAGGCAGTGTAGGCTGAATTCGCGCTGTCAAAATGCATCATGACCCATAAGCCAAACTGCATTTACGCTAAAACCAGCTTTTGGTTGGTCTTTAAATTAGTCCCCTATCAGCTCTGCCCTGAAATTAGCCCACTTGGGATCATGTTTGGATCACTGGGGAAAATGCCAGTGTGCCAATTTTTTACATGATGAAATTGCAAAACTAATGCGCATTTAACGCCAGCCGAAAAACAGAGCCCTGAAAGTGACAAACTTCCACCAAGGGTGTGTAGGCTACTTTGTCATCAACAAAGAAAAGGCATACATCACAGATTTTTATTTCGTCGCTGTCTGATGAAAACTCATTACTCAAATTTAGCCAACTTTCATTTTGTTTTACATTAATTGAAAGCAGTAGCTCCCCTCAATGTACTCGGAACGTTTCATGACTCTAGGACCAACAAAATATATTTCAAATAGCTTCTGAAGATTCATAATTGTATGTTCGTTAATGGGAAAATATTAGGAATGTGATTCTCTCCTTACTAGCACGATTCTGTCGTATCTAGATACATGGGGCTCCAATACGATACAGCAATGATACTTTTAGTTTGAAACGATTTGGTTCGATTCGATTTGATTAGTGGAACGAATGGATGCGATTCGGTTTGATTCATTATGATACGATTCAATGCGGTAACAATTGTTGTTGCATATGAACACATTAATTTTCCATTCTAAATTAATATCTGCTACCGATGGAGATCAGGAGCAGCGCTGGATCTGTCTGAGCTGACTTCTCTGAGCTGAGTGGACCTGTGTGTGTGTGTGTGTGTGTGTGTGTGTGTGTTGTGTGTGTGTGTGGTGTGTGTGTGTGTGTGTGTGTGTGTGTGGTGTGGTGTGTGTGTGTGTGTGTGTGTGTGTGTGTGTGTATGTTTTAAGATTTAATGTCACATGCACAAGTACAGTGAAATACCTTTCTTGCAAAACTCAAACCCCAACAATGCAATAATCAATAACAATGTAATACTAGAAAAAACACACAAGAAACAATAAGAAATATGATGAACATAATAAGTGTAAGTAAGGTGACTATATACAGGGTCAGTTCCAGTACCATATTAACAATGTGCAGGGATACTGGAGTGATGGAGGTAGATATGTATAGGGCTCAGGTGACTATATACAGGGTCAGTTCCAGTACCATATTAACAATGTGCAGGGATACTGGAGTGATGGAGGTAGATATGTATAGGGGTCAGGTGACTATATACAGGGTCAGTTCCAGTACCATATTAACAATGTGCAGGGATACTGGAGTGATAGAGGTAGATATGTATAGGGGTAAGGTGACTATATACAGGGTCAGTTCAATACCATATTAACAATGTGCAGGGATACTGGAGTGATGGAGGTAGATATGTATAGGGGTCAGGTGACTATATACAGGGTCAGTTCAATACCATATTAACAATGTGCAGGGATACTGGAGTGATGGAGGTAGATATGTAAAGGGGTCAGGTGACTAGGCAACAGGATATAAGATAAACAGAGTTGCAGCAGCTTGTATGTGAGGGGGTGTGTGGGTGTTTAGAGTCAGTCAGTATAAATGTATGTGCATATTATGGGGTGTGAGTGATCAGATGATGGAGTGAGGTGTGTTTGTATGTGAGTGTTGGAGTGTAAGTGTGTGGGAGTGTGTAGGGCCCTGTGAGTGTGCATAGAGAAAATAAAAAGGTCAATGAGGATACAAGGTTAACTCAGATAGTCTGTGTAGCTATTTTGTTAGCTATTCAGCAGTGTTATGGTTTGGGGATAGAAGCTGTTCAAGAGCCTGTTGGTGTCAGACTTGATGCACCGGTACCGCTTGCCGTGTGGAAGAAGAGAGAACAGTCTATGGCTTCGGTGGTTGGAGTATGTAACAATGTTCCGGGCCTTCCTTCCACACCGCCTGGTATAGAGGTCCTGGATGGCAGGGAGCTCGGCCCCAGTGATGTACTGGGCTGTAGCGCCATGCGATCGAGGGTGGTGCTATTGCCATTCCAGGCAGTGATGCAGCCAGTCAAGATGCTCTCGATGGCACAGCTGGTAAAACTTTTTGAGGAGTTGAGGGCCCATTGCCAAACTTGTTCAACCCCTGATGGGGAAGAGATGCTGGCCGCGCCTTCTTCAAACTGTGCGCGTGATTGGAACCTTTTTAAGTCTTTAGTGAGTTCGGACACCGGGGAACTGTGGACCCCCCCCAGGAAACTTAAATCCGTTTGACCTATTTCTACCAGCTCCATGTAAATGGTGCAACAGAGGGGAAAGAAAACTCTAGACCACCTTTACTCCACACACCAGAGACACGTACCAAAGCTCTCCCTCGCCCTCCATTTGGCAAATCTGACCCTAACTCTTATCCTCCTGATTCCTGCTTACAAGCAAAAACTAAAGCAGGACAGCACCAGTAACTCGGTCAATAAAAAGTGGTCAGATGAAGCAGATGCTAAGCTACAGGACGTTTTGCTAGCACAGACTGGAATATGTTCCGTGATTCTTCCGATGGCATTGAGGAGTACACGACATAAGTCACTGGCTTCAACAATAAGTTACATCCACTACGTCTTCCCCACAGTAACTGTACGTACATACCCCAACCAGAAGCCAAGCGATTACAAGAACATCCACACTGAGCTTAAAGGGTAGAGCTGCCGCTTTCAAGGAGCGGGACTATAACCCGACGCGTTATAGAAATCCTGCTATGCCCTACGATGAACCCATCAACAGACAAAGCGTCAATACAGACTAAGATCTAATCGTTTTACTACACTGGCTCCAGACGCTACGTCTGGATGGGGCAGGGCTTTGCAAACTATTACAGACTACAATGGGGAAGCACAGCAGCGGGCTGCCCATGTGACACGCGAAACCTACAGACAAGCTAAATTACCTTTATTGCTCGCTTCGAGGCAAGCAAAACTGAAGCATGCAGAGAAGCACATCAGCCTGTTCAGGACGACTATGTGAATCACGCTTCTCCATAGCGATGCTGAGGAAGACCTTTAAGCATGTCAAACATTCACAAGGCCGCAGGCCAAGACGAAGTACTCACCGACGTTGTACATTCCGAGCATACGCTGACTGGCAATGTGTGTTCACTGACATTTTCAACCACTATTCCTGTTCTGATCTGTAATACCCACATGTTTTCAAACAGACCACCATAGTCCCTATGCCCAAGAACACTAGGTAACCTGCCTAAATGACTACCGACCCGTAGCACTCATGTCTGTAGCTGTGAAGTGCTTTGAAAGGCTGGTCATGGCTCACATCAACATCATTACCCCAGAAACCTAGACCCAATCCAATTTGCATACCTCCCCAACGATCCACAGATGATGCAATCTCCTATAGCACTCCACTCCAAACTGCCCTTTCACACCTGGACAAAAGTGCAACACCTATGTGAGATGCTATTCGATTGACTACAGCTCAGTATTCAACACCATAGTGCCCGCTCAAAGCTCATCACTATGCTAAGGACCCTTGGGAAACAAAACACTTCCCTCTGCAACTGGATCCTGGACTTCTCCTGCACGGCCCCGCCCCAGGTGGTAAGGGTAGGCAACAACACATCCGCCACGCTGATCCCTCAAACACGGGGGCCCCTCAGGGGTGCGTGCTCAGTACCCCTCCTGTACTCCTGATCACTCATGACTGCATTGCCAGGCACAACTCCAACGACATCATTGAGTTTGCCGATGCCCACCACAGTGGTAGGCCTGATCACCGACAACGGACGAAGACAGGCCTATAGGGATGGAGGTCAGAGACCTGGCCGTGTGGTGCAGGGACAACAACATCTCCCTCAACGTGATCAGACCACAAAGGAGATGATTGTGGACTACAGGAAAAAGAAGTGGACCCCGAGCATGACCCCCATTCTCATCGACGGGCTGTAGTGGAGCAGGTTGAGAGCTTCAAAGTTCCTTGGCGTCCACATAACCAACAAACTAACATGGTCCAAGCACACCAAGACAGTCGTGAAGAGGGCACGACAAAACCTATTCCCCCTAAGGAGACTGATAAGATTTGGCATGGGGTCCCCATGTTTACATATATACAGTGCATTCGGAAAGTATTCAGACCCCTTCCCTTTTTCCACATTTTGTTACGTGACAGACTTATTCTGAAATGGATTAAATTATTATTTTTTTCTCATCAATCTACAAACAATACCCCATAATGATTCAGGTGCCACACGAGCAAACCATTCACATCCTCCTTTCTGTCTCACCTGTAACAAGGACAACACTAGACCTCAAGTATGTTTCACTCTTTCTGTTCTGACAATCAACCAAATGTTAGCTTGGTCTTCCATCTGTTTGTGCTATACAGCCAACTCCTAACTGTCCAGCAGACCTGGATAACTATAGTTAACTATGCTCATATCTGGAGCATCAACCTAGGAGGGTTAGGGGGGAACCAGTTCAGCTGCTTCTCAGCCAGTCCATGATCTCCTGTCTTTCCAGCAGACCTGGATAACTATAGTTAACTATGCTTTGTGGAAAGGAACTAGTTTTATCAGGGGAACAAATAGTAACTTTTGAGGTGACTACAACTACTGGAATTCAGATTTTTAAAAATGACTGCTTTTCAAAACTATTGTATGCAGATCTCAGAGAGAAAAACTACTTTTTAAACTGTTTGAATACAGATCTCAGAGAGTAACTACTTGTTTAATCTATTTGAATACAAATCTGAGAAAGCAACTACTTTTTTCTTTTACAAAATTTGAATACAGATCTCAGGAAGTGAGTACTCTTCAGAAAACTGTTGGATTGGCTGCCTTCAACCAATGGTAGGGCTGTATCTGCAGGGTTGTATCTGGAACTGCATGTTGAAGATGGAATGAATAGAGCATACACAATCTCCTATCCTATTCCAATCTATCTGACAGTCATATTTGATCTACACAATACAATTTCTATCTGAACATTCTGTAAATGTCCATTCTCCTGAATGTCCATTACCCCAGGTGTACCTAATCAAGTCAAACCAATTAACCAATTATATTTTGTACAGATTAGTATAAATAAGTTGTGACGCTCAACTACCGTATGGCTTTCTTTCAACATGCAACTGAAAAGGTAAAAAGCGGCAATTAATTTTATGATAATAGGAAAATACTGCGAACAGCTGTTGTTGGATGCTTAGCAAAAACAACTTTGAACATCTTCTGAGGGTAAGTGTTCTTGTTTTAAAAGCACACTATACCACCTTTAAAGGGATAGTTTACTCAGAACACAAACTAACATGATTTTCCACCTAACTTTAGCTTTAGTTCATTCAAGAAGGCAGTTTTGGAATATGTAGTTTTCCTTTCGACACTTAATATTACAACTATTTTCTGTCCATTCTCTGTCCATTGCGCTGTATCAGCAAAATGGACAGCGCCCTACATACTAAAGTGAGGCCATTTTGGTAATGAATATAGACTCCGCCAACCCTGATGTTCTAGCAGTGTCTGAATCCTGGCTTAGGAAGGCCACCAAAAATTCTGAAATGTCCATCCCCAACTACAACATTTTCCGTCTAGATAGAACTGCCAAAGGGGGTGGAGTTGCAATCTACTGTAGAGGTAGCCTGCAGAGCTCTATCATACTATCCAGGTCTGTGACCAAACAGTTTGAGCTTCTACTTCTAAAAATCCACCTTTCCAGAAATAAGTCTCTCACTGTTGCCGCTTGCTACAGCCCCCCCTCAGCCCCCCAGCTGTGCCCTGGACACCACATGTGAATTGATTGCCCCCCACAAACCTCCAAACGAGCTTCAATGCCATACAACACTCCTTCAGTAGCCTCCAACTGCTCTTAAACACTAGTAAAACTAAATGCATGCTCTTCAATCGAACGCTGCTGGCACCCGCCCACCCGACTAGAATCACTACTCTCGACGGGTCTGACCTAGAGTATGTGGACAACTACAAATACCTAGGTGTCTGGTTAGACTGTAAACTCTCCTTCCAGACTCACATTAAGCATCTCCAATCCAAAGTTAAATCTAGAATCGGCTTCCTATATCGCAACAAAGCCGCCTTCACTCATGCTGCCAAACATGCCCTCGTAAAACTGACTATCGTACCGATTCTTGACTTCGGCGATGTAATTTACAAAATAGCCTCCAACACTCTACTCAGCAAATTGGATGTAGTCTATCACAGTGCCATCCGTTTTGTCACCAAAGCCCCATATACTACCCACCACTGTGACCAGTACGCTCTTGTTGGCTGGTCCTCACTACATATTTGTCGCCAAACCCACTGGCTCCAGGTCATCTTTAAATCACTGCTAGGCAAATCCCTGCCTTATCTTAGCTCATTGGTCACCATAGCAACACCCACCCGTAGTCTGCCCTCCAGCTGGTATATCTCACTGGTCATCCCCAAAGCCAACACCTCCTTTGGCCGCCATTCCTTCCAGTTCTCTGCTGCCAATGACTGGAACGAATTGCAAAAATCTCTGAAGCTGGAGACTCTTATCTCACTCACTAACTTTAAGCATCAGTTGTCAGAGCACCTTACCGATCACTGCACCTGTACACAGCCCATCTGAAATTAGCCCACCCAACTACCTCATCCCCATATTGTTATTTATTTTGCTTATTTGCACCCCAGTATCTCTATTTGCACATAATCTCTTGCACATCTATCATTCCAGTGTTAATACTAATTGTAATTATTTTTGCACTATAGCCTATTTATTGCCTTACCTCCATAACTTGCTACATTTGCACACACTGTATATATATTTTCTGTTGTATTTTTTGACTTTATGTTTTGTTTTACCCCATATGTAACTCTGTGTTGTTGTTTTTATCGCACTGCTTTGCTTTATCTTGGCCAGGTCGCAGTTGTAAATGAGAACTTGTTCTCAACTGGCTTACCTGGTTAAATAAAGGTGAAAAAATAAAAAAATAAAAATAGATCTGGTAATTCACCTATTACCAGTGTCGACCCGTCATTCATACAGGTAGAGCTCCACCTGATTAGCTATACAAACAAATATTATGTATACAGTACCGGTCAAAAGTTTGGACACACCTACTCATTCCAGGGTTTTTCTTATTTTTTTTACAATTTTCTACATTGTAGAATAATAGTGAAGACATGAAAACTATGAAACAACACATATGGAATCAAAAAAAATGTTAAACAAATCAAAATATATTTTATATTGGAGATCATTCAAAGTAGCCACCCTTTTGCCTTGATGCCTTGGTGAGTTTTGCACACTCTTGGCATTCTCTCAACCAGCTTCATGAGGTAGTCACCTGGAATGCATTTCAGTTAACAGGATCTGGATCTGGATTCTCTGCCATAAGCTAAACAACCAACCAGCTAGATTGTTTCTGACCTTTTCAGAAGAGTTTTAGCCTCCTTTGCATGTTGTCCATGATGAACATATGCACATGGTAATGTTAACTAGCTAGCTAGTAGCCTAGGGCAGGACACGCTGTTGACAGAAGAAGCCTCTCTCTCCTTTTAGCTTAGGAGGGTACATAAGCAAATACAAGATGAACATGCAAATACAAGATGAATGATCATTGGTATGTTATTGTGATGAGTGATTTGAAGGAGTCAGGCGCAGGAGGGTAAATCCCAGTATACAGAGTTTATTCCATAATCCGGCGTAACCAGTCCAGTGTGCAAAACAGGCACACTGGAACAAACATGCACGCAGTCAGAGTGTTATTTCGACCTCATATGATGGGAATATCATTATAAAACGAGGGGAATCACGTTTTTTTTAACTGCAGTGCCGCTTTAAGGTAAAGTCCTCAGGATATTTCTAAATTCAGGGACTTTCTAGACTCTTTTGGACTCTCGCCAATAAATGTAATCTGTGTTCAAATACATCTTCTTTCATTTACAGCTCCAATATATATAGTATCAAAGATCATGACTGGGAAAAGTGGAAGCTTATAAAACAATCCTCCCTTATAAAAATAATCCTAAAACACTTCCTTTCTCTCTCTTTTAGGTGTACAATAATTTCTAAGGTAGAAAATGCCATGTTTGTGCGTCCTAAAATGGCACCCTGTTCCCTACATAGTGCACTACTTTGACCAGAGACCTATTGGGAATAGGGTGCCATTTGGGATAATGACATGGTGTGGACATACCTTTTTTTCTGCAAGCTCCCTGGTGAATACAGAGCAACAGATAAATACTAGGCTATTTGTGGAAGAACAGTTTCTGTAGTGTTGTTTATCTAATAGGTCTGGACAGTTGTAGACTCTGTTTCTGGGTCATGGGTTAGCTTGAAAAGGTTACTGTAGCAATATGGACAAAATATGCCTAGGGGGAAAAAAAACCTGGAACTATCGGCTGTTATCACAGTACGAGATCACTGTCAAAATCACATTCACAATCTCTATCACTATCACCATAAACCAAACTATGATACAAATCATTTTTGACAAAACAAATGAAAATGTAGTCTTCAACGGGTACGGGTCCCCTACAGCATATCGTAGACATATCTGGCTGAATTATTCCTTCATTTCAGTGAGGGAGTAGTGCTCCGTGCTGGGGGGTTGACTCCGTGCTTGGGTTTTTTTTTTACATCGAAGGGGTACTGTATTGTGATGACCTCTGCACAGGGGGAAGTCCATTGAGCAGTGGGCCTCAAAGGCCTGTTTGTATCCAGAACAGAACAGCATCTCCCTCAAGGCCTGTGGGTATCCAGAACACAACAGCATCTCCCGTAGCCTGCTTCAGAGCAACACAGCCAGACTGACTCAGAACTGATTGAGGGTCAAGCCATAGCTGTTAACTTAGGGCTGATTCTATCAGATCCAAAACGGCTCCCGGCATTATGCCTAAAGCGGACATTGCCATTGGCTGCACGAAGTCGCATTAAGCGAAATCCGTATGCAGCCTTGTTTACAAGTGCGAGCACTGTAATGTTAGACATAACTTCTAACACGAGTGGGACGGGTGTGGCTTCGTGACAATGATCACAAGAGCAGCTGCTTAACGATGTGACATCTCCAATACTGTTACTGTAGACTTCCGACACCGCCAAAACACCAGCTTGATCTGATTGAATCTAAGGCTTAATCTATTTAACCTCTTACGGATCGGACCCCTTTTTTTTTTTTCAATTTTCGCCTAAAATGACATACCCAAATCTAACTGCCTGTAGCTCAGGACCTGAAGCAAGGATATGCATATTCTTGATACCATGTGAAGGGAAACACTTTGAAGTTTGTGGAAATCTGAAATGAATGTAGGAGAATATATAACACATTAGA
This sequence comes from Coregonus suidteri, assembly GCA_036851935.1. NCBI lineage: Eukaryota > Metazoa > Chordata > Actinopteri > Salmoniformes > Salmonidae > Coregonus > Coregonus suidteri. Next base: position 4,773,627 of record CM072225.1, on the reverse strand, counting down.
TCTGAGGAGCAGCATGGTGAAACACGACAGCACTCACTGTGCTCTTCTCCCATGTGCAGTGTCTGAGGGGGAAGAAACAGTGTTCGTTATTTGCAGTAACTTATTTGTTGTTGTAATATCACAGACGGACGTGGCCGTTTCACCATCCAGATTTCACAATAGATCTCGTTGGGAGAAAATCCTGGACTGGCATCACTGTATTGTATTGTGGGTCTCTCTCTCTCTCTGATGTGCTTCATTGGGTAATTTGAAGTGATTATGAAATGAAATAAGTTATGTAACCTCTGCAGAGAGGTTAGTGTAGCTTATCACCCTGTCTCCTCTGAAAACTCAACACATTATTCAATTGTCCCTGAAACGGATTGTCACTGAAGCTTCCCTCATTCCCCTTATTACTTCCTAATTGTTCCGATGCATTTTTACATTTTTAGTGATTTAGCAGACGCTCGTATCCAGAGCGACTTACAGTTAGTGAGTGCATACTAATTTTATTTGTTATTTTTTATTTTTTTCATACTGGCCCCCCGTGGGAATTGAACCCACAACCCTGGCGTTGCAAACGCCATGCTCTACCACCTGAGCTACATCCCTGCCGGCCATTCCCTCCCCTACCCTGGACGACGCTGGGCCAATTGTGCGCCGCCCCATGGGTCTCCCGGTCGCGTGTGTGTGTGCGTGTGCGCGTGCGTGTGTGCGTGCACATGTGTGTGTGCGCGCGCCTCAGGATAAGCTATGCGTTACCTTTCCTCAGAGCAGTTTAACCGTCTTAATGAGCGTATTGTGTTCAAATGGAAACGGTCAGAATGATAATGCGAGTTCAATGAAATGACAAACAAGTATTAATGAGAGACTGAGGCTTTTGTGTGTTTCTCCCTGCATGTCTGGTCCAAACGACTGAGTCAAGGTCACGCAAACTACAGGGATAGTACAAGTACTGAAGCTTTAGGATCAGGTCCACTCTTACATCCGAAACTCTTCTTGATAAAAGACCCAGAGCTAAGGCTAAGGGGATTGGAGGTATTGCTGAAGCTAGCCCAGTGCCTGATTCACACTCTAATGGAGACAAGCAAAACTGTACTGGAGCTGTTCTGGAGCGGCATCCACCATCTGGAACCGCTAGATAGGACAATCCGAGCCAGCACAGCACGGTTCAGGTCAGCCCGATGTGAATCAGCCATAGTAGTGTTTGAATTGCTTACTCTCAGTAGCCCCGTTTATACATGCCGCTTACATGTGTCCTTCATCCGGCTCTTGTCCCGATCTTCCCAGATCAAAATCACTTCACAATGCATCTTTTAATCGTCTACACCTGTCTAAAAAAATGTGGGCAAAATCAGAATGAGGAAAAGATCAGGATAAAGGGTGTATGTTAGAACCAGGTATAAATGTGGCCAGTGTGTGGGTATTGCTGAGAGTGAAACTACATTTAGTAGTACTGAAGCTAGTGTGATCGTGTTTGAATGCCAATCCACAAAAGTGGAGACAAATTTGACCCCAATAACTACCGTGGGATATGCGTCAACAGCAACCTTGGGAAAATCCTCTGCATTATCATTAACAGCAGACTAGTTAATTTCCTCAGTGAAAACAATGTACTGAGCAAATGTCAAATTGGCTTTTTACCAAATTACCGTACGACAGACCACGTATTCACCCTGCACACCCTAATTGACAAACAAACAAACCAAAAGAAAGGCAAAGTCTGCTCATGCTTTGTTGATTTCAAAAAAGCTTTTGACCAATTTGGCATGAGGGTCTGCTATACAAATTGATGGAAAGTGGGGTTGGGGGAAAAACATATGACATTATAAAATCCATGTACACAAACAACAAGTGTGTCAGTAAATCTCAGTAAGACAAAAATAATGGTGTTCCAAAAAAGGTCCAGTTGCTAGTACCACAAATACAAAGTCCATCTAGACACCGTTGCCCTAGAGCACACAAAAAACGATGCATACCTCGGCCTAAACATCAGCGCCACAGGTAACTTCCACAAAGCTGTGAACGATCTGAGAGACAAGGCATCAAAAGGAACATAAAATTTGACATACCAATTAGGATCTGGCTAAAAATACTTGAATCAGTTATAGAACCCATTGCCCTTTACGGTTGGGAGGTCTGGGGTCCGCTCACCAACCAAGAATTCACAAAATGGGACAAACACCAAATTGAGACTCTGCATGCAGAATTCTGCAAAAATATCCTCAGTGTACAACGAAAAACACCAAATAATGCATGCAGAGCATAATTAGGCCGATACCCGCTAATTATAAAAATCTAGAAAAGAGCCGTTAAATTCTAGAACCACTTAAAAGGAAGCGATTCCCAAACCTTCCATAACAAAGTACTCACCTACAAAGAGATGAACTTGGAGAAGAGTCCCCTAAGCAAGCTGGTCCTGGGGCTCTGTTCACAAACACAAACAGACCCCACACAGCCCCAGGACAACAACAACAACAACACACTTAGACCCAACTAAATCATGAGAAAACTAAAAGATAATTACTTGACACATTGGTAAGAATTAACAAAAAAACAGAGCGAACTAGAATGCTATTTGGCTCTAAACAGAGAGTACACAGTGGCAGAATACCTGACCACTGTGACTGACCCAAACTTAAGGAAAGCTTTGACTATGTACAGACTCAGTGAGCATAGCCTTGCTATTGAGAAAGGCCACCGTAGGCAGACCTGGCTCTCAAGAGAAGACAGGCTATGTGCACACTGCCCACAAAATGAGGTGGAAACTGAGCTGCACTTCCTAACCTCCTGCCAAATGTATGACCATATTGGAGACACATATTTCCCTCAGATTACAGCGATCCACAAAGAATTTGAAAACAAACCCAATTTTGATAAACTCCCTTATCTACTGGGTGAAAACCACAGTGTGCCATCATAGCAGCAAGATTTGTGACCTGTTGTCACAAGAAAAGGGCAACCAGTGAAGAACAAACACCATTGTAAATACAACCCATATTTATGTTTATTTTTTTCTCCCATTTGTACTTGAACTATTTGCACATTGTTACAACACTGTATATATATATATATATATATATATATATATATATATATATATATACATAATATGACATTTGAAATGTCTTTATTATTTTGGAACTTCTGAATGTAATGTTTACTGTTAATAATTATCTCAACCAGCCAGCTTCACCTGGAATGCTTTTCCAACAGTCTGGAACAGTCTGAGCACTTGTTGGCTGCTTTTCCTTCACTCTGCGGTCCGACTCATCCCAAACCATCTCAATTTGGTTGAGGTAGGGGATTGTGGAGGCTAGGTCATCTGATGCAGCACTCCATCACTCTCCTTCTTTGTAAAATAGCCCTTACACAGCCTGGAGGTTATGTTGGGTCATTGTCCTGTTGGAAAACAAATGATAGTCCCACTAAACCCAAACGAGATGGGATGGCATATCGCTGCAGAATGCTGTGGTAGCCATGCTGGTTAAGTGTGCCTTGAATTCTAAATAAATCACAGACAGCACCCCCACATTATAACACCTCCTCCTCCATGCTTTACGGAGGGAAATACACGTGCGGAGATCATCCGTTCCCCCACACCGCGTCTCACAAAGCCATGGCGGTTGGAATCAGAAATCTCCAATTTGGGCTCCAGACCAAAGGACAAATTTCCACTGATCTAATGTCCATTGCTCATGTTTCTTGGACCACGCAAGTCTCTTCTTCTTAATAGTGTCCTTTAGTAGTGGTTTCTTTGCAGCAATTCGACCATGAAAGTCTGATTCAAACAGTCTCCTCTGAACAGTTGATGTTGAGATGTGTCTGATGCTTGAACTCTGTGAAGCATTTATTTGGGCTGCAATTTTTTTTTTTTTGTACTCTGTTTATTCAGTTTTACGCACAAAAGAAAACACAAAACAATATAAATAATATACTCAATTATCAAATGAAAATAAATATAACAAAAAAATAGCTATTAAGATACCCTACTTCAGACAAGTTAAACACACTGGGCAGAAGGGTGCAAAGGTTAAAGGGCAATCTGTAGTTAATACAGGGACAGAGCGGTCACCTCGCCATTGTTCCTGTGAACAGACAAGGGATAGGGAAATGCTCACATTCACAGACAGTCACGGCCATAGACCGACCATCCACTGGACCAAAATTAAAGTTTACAATGCTTTTTTAAATTATTATTATTTTATGTAAGTGTAAACATAATTAAAAAAACAAGCTCACATCTTAGTCTCTGACAGGGCAAGAGCATGTCACATTCAATAAGAATCAATAGGCACATCATCAATCTCAATGTCCCCCCCCAAAAAAAAAAAAAAAAAAAAAACATAAAGAAATGCTCCTCCAACCCGTAAGTCACAGGGGTGTCAAATACAGACTTATTTTTGTTTTAATAAGAATGCCATCAGAATGTGGACTGTTCAAAGTAAGACCGGAATGGAGCCCAAGTATCATAAAACAATTTCCCACGTGTATTGAATTAAACTTTTTCTAATTTTAAAGAGCACAACAAATTTCCCACCCAATATTTATAAGATAGAGGAACTGCCATCTTCCAGTTCTGGAGTATTTACCATCTAGCTCAGAGAGTTGTATAAGGGGGGTACCTATGGGCAGTACTCCAAAAAGTGCTGTAAGGGGAGATGGATCTATAACAGTGTCATATATATCAGAGAAACATTTAAATATGAATTCCCAGCAACCAGACATTTTGTGACAGCCCCAAAACATATGAAACAGTGGCTGGTTCTGTTTTACATCGGACACAAGTAGGATCAAAATCAGAGAATATTCTTCAGAGTTTGGCCCCGGACCAGTGGATACGGTGAACCACCTTCAATTGAATGAGGCTGTGTCTAGTGCTAAAAGAGGACCAATGCACCCTGTGATTCCCAGGTGTCTTCCCCAAGTTCCTCCCCCGAATCCTTTTCCCATCAAGTCTTTAAAGGCAGCAAAGAAGGGTTTTGTAAGTCATTAATAATTGCATATACATTGCCTTGCAAAAGTATTCATCCCCCTTGGCATTTTTCCTATTTTGTTGCATTACAACCTGTAATTTAAATGTATTTTTATTTGGATTTCATGTAATGGACATACACAAAATAGTCCAAATTGGTGAAGTGAAATACATAACAGAAAAGTGGTGCGTGCATATCTATTCACCCCCTATGCTATGAAGCCCCTAAATAAGATCTGGTGCAACCAATTACCTTCAGAAGTCACTTAATTACATTTACATTTTTACATTTACGTAATTTAGCAGACGCTCTTATCCAGAGCGACTTACAAATTGGTGCATTCACCTTATAGCCAGTAGTACCTCCACTTTACAATGTGTTTTTTTTTTAAAGTCCCACATGATCTGTCACATGATCTCAGTATATACAGTGGGGAGAACAAGTATTTGATACACTGCCGATTTTGCAGGTTTTCCTACTTACAAAGCATGTAGAGGTCTGTAATTTTTATCATAGGTACACTTCAACTGTGAGAGACGGAATCTAAAACAAAAATCCAGAAAATCACATTGTATGATTTTTAAGTAATTAATTGGCATTTTATTGCATGACATAAGTATTTGATGACCTACCAACCAGTAAGAATTACGGCTATCACAGACCTGTTCGTTTTTCTTTAAGAAGCCCTCCTGTTCTCCACTCATTACCTGTATTAACTGCACCTGTTTGAACTCGTTACCTGTATAAAAGACACATGTCCACACACTCAATCAAACAGACTCCAACCTCTCCACATTGGCCAAGACCAGAGAGCTGAGTAAGGACATCAGGGATAAAATTGTAAACCTGCACAAGGCTGGGATGGGCTAAAGGACAATAGGCAAGCAGCTTGGTGAGAAGGCAACAACTGTTGGCGCAATTATTAGAAAATCGAAGAAGTTCAAGATGACGGTCAATCACCCTCGGTCTGGGGCTCCATGCAAGATCTCACCTCGTGGGGCATCAATGATAATGAGGGATCAGCCCAGAACTACACGGCAGGACCTGGTCAATGACCTGAAGAGAGCTGGGACCACAGTCTCAAAGAAAACCATTAGTAACACACTACGCCGTCATGGATTAAAATCCTGCAGTGCACGCAAGGTCACCCTGCTCAAGCCAGTGCATGTCCAGGCCCGTCTGAAGTTTGCCAATGACCATCTGGATGATCCAGAGGAGGAATGGGAGAAGGTCATGTGGTCTGATGAGACAAAAATATAGCTTTTTGGTCTAAACTCCACTCGCCGTGTTTGGAGGAAGAAGAAGAAGGATGAGTACAACCCCAAGAACACCATCCCAACCGTGAAGCATGAAGGTGGAAACATCATTCTTTGGGGATGCTTTTCTGCAAAGGGGACAGGACGACTGCACCGTATTGAGGGGAGGATGGATGGGGCTCATATATCGCGAGATCTTGGCCAACAACCTCCTTCCCTCAGTAAGAGCATTGAAGATGGGTCGTGGCTGGGTCTTCCAGCATGACAACGACCCGAAACACACAGCCAGGGCAACTAAGGAGTGGCTCCGTAAGAAGCATCTCAAGGTCCTGGAGTGGCCTAGCCAGTCTCCAGACCTGTACCCAATAGAAAATCTTTGGAGGGAGCTGAAAGTCCGTATTGCCCAGCGACAGCCCTGAAACCTGAAGGATCTGGAGAAGGTCTGTATGGAGGAGTGGGCCAAAATCCCTGCTGCAGTGTGTGCAAACCTGGTCAAGACCTACAGGAAACGTATGATCTCTATAATTGCAAACAAAGGTTTCTGTACCAAATATTAAGTTCTGCTTTTCTGATGTATCAAATATTTATGTCATGCAATAAAATGCAAATCAATTACTTTAAAATCATACAATGTGATTTTCTGGATTTTTGTTTTAGATTCCTTCTCTCACAGTTGAAGTGTACCTATGATAAAAATTACAGACCTCCTTTGTAAGTAGGAAAACCTGCAAAATCGGCAGTGTATCAAATACTTGTTCTCCCCACTGTATACACCTGTTCTGAAAGGCGCCAGAGTCTGCAACACCTCTAAGCAAGGGGCACCACCAAGCAAGTGACACCATGAAGAGAAGGCCGCCCACCAAAACTCACGGACCAGGCAAGGAGGGCATTAATCATAGAGGCAACAAAGAGACCAAAGATAACCCTGAAGGAGCTGCAAAGCTCCACAGCGGAGATTGGAGTACCTGTCCATACGACCACTTTACTCACGGACCAGCATTTTTTCCCCACTGTACATGGATGAACTCTTCTCCCCCTGTCATGGATTCCATGGTTGACCTTAGTTTGAAGATCTAATCCAGAGACAGGTGTTTTATACAACAAATCAAATCAAATGCAATTTTATTTGGCACATGCGCCAAAAACAACAGGTGTAGACCTTACTGTGAAATGCTTACTTATTTAGCAAAAAAAGAAAAGCCCCCTTTTCAGGACCCTGTCTTTCAAAGATAATTTGTAAAAATCCAAATAACTTCACAGATCTTCATTGTAAAGGGTTTAAACCCTGTTTCCCATGCTTGTTCAATGAATTACAAACAATTAATGAACATGCACCTGTGGAACGTTCGTTAAGACACTAACAGCTTACAGACTGTAGGCAATTAAGGTCACAGTTATGAAAACTTAGGACACTAAAGAGGCCTTTCTGCTGACTCTGAAAAACACCAAAAGATAGATGCCCAGTGTCCTTACTCATCTGCGTGAACGTGCCTTAGGCATGCTGCAAGGAGGCATGAGGACTGCAGATGTGGCCAGGGCAATAAATTGCAATGTCCGTACTGTGAGACGCCTAAGAGAATGCTACAGGAAGACAGGACAGACAGCTGATCATCCTCGCAGTGGCAGACCACGTGTAACAACACCTACACAGGATCGGTACATTCGAACACCACACGTGCGGGACAGGTACAGGTTGGCAACAACACCAGGAACACACAATCCCTCCATCAGTGCTCAGACTGTCCGCAATAGGCTGAGAGAGGCTGGACTGAGGGCTTGTAGGTCTGTTGTAAGGCAGGTCCTCACCAGACATCACCTGCAACAACATCACCTATGGGCACAAACCCACCATCGCTGGACCAGACAGGACTAGCAAAAAGTGCTCTTCACTGACGAGTCGCGGTTTTGTCTCACCAGGGGTGATGGTCGGATTCGCGTTTATCGTCGAAGGAATGAGCGTTACACCGAGGCCTGTACTCTGGAGTGGGATCGATTTGGAGGTGGAGGGTCCGTCATGATCTGGGGCGGTGTGTCGCAGCATCATCGGACTGAGCTTGTTGTCATTGCAGGCAATCTCAACGCTGTGCGTTACAGGGAAGACATCCTCCTCCCTCATGTGGTACCCTTCCTGCAGGCTCATCCTGACATGACCCTCCAGCATGACAATGCCACCAGCCATACTGCTCGTTCTGTGCATGATTTCCTGCAAGACAGGAATGTAAGTGTTCTGCCATGGCCAGCGAAGAGCCCGGATCTCAATCCCATTGAGCACATCTGGGACCTGTTGGATCGAAGGGTGAGGGCTAGGGCCATTCCCCCCAGAAATGTCCGGGAACTTGCAGGTGCCTTGGTGGAAGAGTGGGGTAACATCTCACAGCAAGAACTGGCAAATCTGGTGCAGTCCATGAGGAGGAGATGCACTGCAGTACTTAATGCAGCTAGTGGCCACACTGACTGTTACTTTTGATTTTGACCCCCCATTTGTTCAGGGACACATTATTCAATTTCTGTTAGTCACATGTCTGTGGAACTTGTTTAGTTTATGTCTCAGTTGTTGAATCTTGTTATGATCATACAAATATTTACACATGTTAAGTTTGCTGAAAATAAATGCAGTTGACAGCGAGAGGACGTTTCTTTTTTGGCTGAGTTTACAAGCCCTTAACCAACAATGCATTTCAAGAAATAGAGTTAAGAAAATATTTACTAAGTAAACTAAAGTAAAAAATTAAATAAAAAGTAACACAATAAAAAAACGGTACAGAGTCAACTGTCAAGTGTCAAGTGACTATGCATAGATAATAAACAGCGAGAAGCAGCAGTGTAAAAACAAAAGGGGGGGTAACAATGTAAATAGTCCTTGTGGTCATTTGATTAATTGTTCAGCAGTCTTATAGCTTGGGGGTAGAAGCTGTTAAGGAGCCTTTTGGACCTAGACTTGGCGCTCCGGTACCGCTTGCTGTGCGGTAGCAGAGTGAACAGTCTATGACTAGGGTGGCTGGAGTCCAGGATCCAGTTGCAGAGGGAGGTGTTTAGTCCCATGGTATTTAGCTTATTGATGAGCTTTGTGGGCACTATGGTATTGAACGCTGAGCTGTAGTCAATGAACAGCATTCTCACATAGGTGTTACTTTTGTCCAGGTGGGAAACGGCAGTGTGGAGTGTTATTGAGATTGCGTAATCTGTGGATCTGTTGGGGCGGTATGCGAATTGGAGTGGGTCTAGGGTTCCCGGGATGATGGTGTTGATGTGAGCAAAGACCAGCCTTTCAAAGCACTTCATGGCTACCGACGTGCTACGGGGACGTAGTCATTTAGGCAGGTTCCCTTCGCATTCTTGGGCACAGGGACTATGGTGGTCTGCTTGAAACGTGGGTATTACAGACTCGGTCAGGCAGAGGTTGAAAATGTCAGTGAAGACACTTGCCAGTTGGTCCACGCGTGCTCTGAGTACACGCCATGATAATCGATCTTGCCCCGCGGCCTTGTGAATGTTGACCTGTTTAAAGGTCTTGCTCACATCGGCTACGGAGAGCGTGATCACATAGTCGTCCGCAAAACAGCTGGTGCTCTCATGCATGCTTCAGTGTTGCTTGCCTCAAAGCGAGCACTAAAGGCATTTTGCTCATCTGGTAGGCTCACACCAGCTTGGTTTCCCTTTGTAGTCCATAATAGTTTGCAAGCCCTGCAACATCCGATGAGCGTCATAGCCGGTGTAGTAGGATTCAATCTTAGTCCTGTATTGACACTTTGCCTGTTTTATGGTTTTATAGGTTCGTCTGAGGGCATAGCAGGATTTCTTATAAGCGTCCGGATTAGTGTCCTGCTCCTTGAAAGTGGCAGCTTTAGCCTTTATCTCGGTGCGGTTTTTGTCTGTAATCCATGGCTTCTGGTTGGGATATGTACGTACGGTCACTGTGGGGACGACGTCGTCAATGCAGTTATTGATGAGGCCGGTGACTGAGGTGGTATATTCCTCAATAGCATTGGATAAATCCCGGAACATGTTCCAGTCTGTGCTAGCAAAACAGCCCTGTAGCATCCGCATCATCTGACCACCTCTGTATTGAGCGAGTCACTGGTACTTCCTGCTTTAGTAATTCCTTGTAAGCAGGAATCAGGAGGATAGAATTATGGTCAGATTTGTCTAATGGAGTGCGACAGAGAGCTTTGTATGTGTCGCGTGGAGTAAAGGTGGTCTATAGTTTTTTTCCCCTCTGGTTGCACATGTGACATGCTGGTAGAAATTAGGTAAAACAGATTTAAGTTCGCCTGCATTAAAGACCCCGGCCACTAGGAGCGCCGCTTCTGGATGAGCATTTTCTTGTTTGCTTATGGCCTTATACAGCTCGTTGAGTGCGGTCTTAGTGCCAGCATCGGTTTGTGGTGGTAAATAGACGGCTACGAATAATATAGATGAGAACTCTCTTGGTAGATAGTGGGTCTACAGCTTATCATGAGATACTCTACCTCAGGCGAGCAAAACCTCAAGACTTCCTTAATATTAGACATTGCACACCAGCAGTTATTGACAAATAGACATACATCCTCCGCCCCTCGTCTCACCAGGCGTAGCTACTCTGTCCTGGCGATGAACAGAAACCCATCCAGCTCTATATTATTCATGTCGTCGTTCAGCCACGACTCGGTGAAACATAAGATATTACAGTATTTAATGTCCCGTTGGTAGGATAGCCTCGATCGTAGATCATCGAGTTTGTTTTCCAGTGATTGCATGTTGGCCAATAGAACCGATGGTAATGGCTATTTACTCACTCGGCCTACGAAACCTAACAAGGCACCTCGACCTTCTCCCTCTGTATCATCGCTTTTTCTTCACGCCAATGACGGGGATTTGGGCCTGTTCTCCTGAAAGCAGTACGTCCCTTCGCGTCGGACTCATTAAAGAAAAAGTATTTGTCCAGTTCAAGGTGAGTATCGCTGTTCCGATCTCCAGAAGCTCTTTTCGGTCATAAGAGACGGTAACAGCAAATGTATGTACAAAATAAGTTACAAACAATGCGAAACAAACAACAAAATAGTACAGTTGGTTAGGAGCCTGTAAAACGGCAACTATCCTCTTCCGGCGCCATTAGTTAGAAGAAGACAACAGTCACTGAAAAGAGAGAGAGAGTGAATGTCAGAGAGGGGAGGAGAGACCAAAAGAGAGAGAGCAGTGTGAGGTGCTGGGGTCTCACTGGTCTGGGAGGGGTGACTTGGGGGGGGGGGGGGGGGTCCCGCAGGTCTGGGAGAGTGTCTCGCTGTTCTGGGAGGGGTGTCTGTTGCTCTGTTGCTCCCGTGTGAGGTGCTGAGGCTGCGCTTGAGGGCGATGTCCTTCAGGCCAAAGGTGGGGACTGCTGCCTTGTAGAGGTGGATCTGGTCATAAAGACTGTTCCAGTCCAGGGTGGAGTGGTGGGCCAGGTAGACATTTGGTTTTGAAGCACAGTCCCGGGAAATGCTTGTATTCACCCGCTATATGGTGGCAGTGTGAAAGTGTTTTCGTGGCAGCAGGATGGAGATAACCACTTGTGCATTGGGGAAAGTGGAAGTGGCTTTTTCAATCACTCCCTTGAGTGCTGTGGCCACCCTTTCCTTCTGGGCTCTCTGGTCTTTTGTGCCTGAGAGAGAGAAAGAGAGTAGACATTTGATTTCTGAGTCCAGTAAGGTGAGACCAGGTGCTGCAGTCTGTTCTAGTGCCCTCGCCAATTAATTGAGATATACGTTGAAGACACAGGAGGTTGGCACCTTTAATTGGGGAGGACGGGCTCGTGGTAATGTCTGGAGTGGGATAGGTGGAACAGTATCAAATACATCAAACACATGGTTTCCAGGCTCAGCAGCCTCCACTGGTATCTCTCTCTTACTCCTTTGCTCTCTCCTCTCTGACTCATTCACTCCCGCTCTCTTTTCAGTTACTGTTGTCTTTTCAGTTACTGTTGTATCCCTCTAATGTGGACTGAGTGACAAAACATAAGACCCATTCCTTATTAAGTAGTTCCCTGGTCTTACGTAATAATAATAATAATAATATGCCATTTAGCAGATGCTTTTATCCAAAGCGACTTACAGTCATGTGCGCATACATTTTTACCTGTGGGTGGTCCCGGGGATCGAACTCACTACCTTGGTGCCATGCTCTACCAATTGAGCTACAGAGGACCAGAGGACCAATTGAGCTACAGCCTCCTCTCCTCTCCCCCTAACCTCCTCTCCCTCTCCTCTCCTCTCCCCCTCTCCCTCTCCCTCTCCCTCTCCTTCCCCTCTCCCTCTCCTCCCCCTCTCCTCTCCCTCTCCTCTCCCTCTCCTCTCCCCTCCCCTCCCCACCTCCTCTCTCCTCTCCTCTCCTCTCCTCTCCTCTCCTCTCCTCTCCTCTCCTCTCCTCTCCTCTCCTCTCCTCTCCTCTCCTCTCCTCTCCTCTCCTCTCCTCTCCTCTCCTCTCCTCTCCTCTCCAGGACTCAGCCCACTTATAAAGTTATTGATCTCTTCCTTTGAACTGGATCTCTCCTGTGGATTGACTCATGCAGTGTGCGGGCTGGAGAGGAGAGAGAGTTAAGGGGAGAGAGAGTGGACTTTGACTTTTGATCTTACTTTAATGAGACGTCCTCATTTGTTTAAAAACACCACAAAATCCTTGTGAGAGAGTGGAGCGAGTGAGAGTGAGAGTGAGAGTGAGAGTGAGAGGGAGAGGGAGAGGGAGAGGGAGAGGGAGAGGGAGAGGGAGAGGGAGAGGGAGAGAGAGAGGGAGAGGGAGAGAGGGAGAGGGAGAGGGAGAGGGAGAGGGAGAGAGAGACAGAGAGAGAGAGAGAGAGAGAGAGAGAGGTGAAACTGAAAGACAGTCAGACAAGACTTGTGCTTTGTTCCTCCACATTCAGACAGGAGCTGGACCTCGACGTGGAACAGCATCACACGTCAGACCAGCAGGAGCTCGACGTGGAACAACATCACACATCAGACCAGCAGGAGCTGGACCTCGACGTGGAACAGCATCACACGTCAGACCAGCAGGAGCTCGACGTGGAACAACATCACACATCAGACCAGCAGGAGCTGGACCTCGACGTGGAACAGCATCACACGTCAGACCAGCAGGAGCTGGACCTCGACGTGGAACAACATCACACATCAGACAAGCAGGGGCTGGACCTCGACGTGGAACAACATCACACATCAGACCAGCAGGGGCTGGACCTCGACGTGGAACAACATCACACATCAGACCAGCAGGAGCTGGACTCTCAATCAATGCTTTCTGGTCCAGGGCTTAAATTCACACAGCGACTCAGAGTAGGATTGCTGATCCAGGATCAGGTCCCCCCTGTCCGTATAATTATGATCTAAAAAGCAAACCTTATCCTAGATCAGCACTCTGAGACCCTACTCTGAGACTCTTTGTGAATACGGTCCAGAGGAGATGAGGAAAGGCTGAGTATTTCATCATAGAATATGGGCGTGTCCCAATACCTCTACAATCATAGACTATGGCCGTGTCCCAATGCCCGTACCTGCATTATAAATGGTAGACATTTTAGGAATGCAAAAAACACATACCGTTTTATAGTATATTACATTTTGAAAAATGTGTATGCTTTAAATTCCGGGATGTTATACTCTTCTGGACTATTCGTCTAGTAGAATTTCGCTGCACACGTTTGATAATCATCTTTCCAGACATATGTGTTTAGGGGGTCGCGCTGTACCCAAATGGACGAATGACGGGAATCAATGCAATTAGATGATGGTCTGGTTCGCAGGTATCAAACTCATTCCATGGAGTGTCTCTTGGTTTCCACTCCTTCCTTGTACATGATTGATTAAGTAAGGTCACTGATGAGTTAGGAATTCCCCTGACCTGGTTGTCTAGGTTATTGATGAGTTAGGAACTCCCCTGACCTGGTTGTCTAGGTTATTGATGAGTTAGGAACTCCCCTGACCTGGTTGTCTAGGTCACTGATGAGTTAGGAATTCCCCTGACCTGGTTGTCTAGGTTATTGATGAGTTAGGAACTCCCCTGACCTGGTTGTCTAGGAAACAAATGGAAAGGATATAACAGAAACCAGCAGCCCTCCATGGAATGAGTTTGACACCGTTGGTCTAGTTGGACAACACCACTGCCCTTTAGCATGTATATGACCGACCAAGTCCACGAGGGATCGAATCACAGTCGCACCGTCTTTATCTCTCTGCCTGCACTCCACTATCCGGTCTGTTCCACAGTACCAAAACAATTATATGAATAAGGAGTTCCCAGTCTGACCGCATGGGCCGTTTTGGCTCCGACAAGGCTTACTGGTCCAAGGCTTACTGGTCCAAGGCTTACTGGTCCAAGGCTTACTGGTCCAAGGCTTACTGGTCCAAGGCTTACTGGTCCAAGGCTTACTGGTCCAAGGCTTACTGGTCCAAGGCTTACTGGTCCAAGGCTGACATTGATCTGTGTCAGGGGTCTATCTTCAGATCGACATTACAGCCAGGCCCAGGGGTGTTTCAATATTTTAATCATTGACAGACACTTCCCCTGGATTAGCCCGATCAGAAAAAAATGCAATCTGATAATAATTGTGTAATCATTCAAACTACACAGCACAGTTCCAATGAAAGTGTCACACACACACAATTAAAGTGTCAGCCCCCACGCCTCAATCGCCATTTCATGGCAGGAGCTGCCTCGCTGGAATTGGTTGCTCTCGGTTTTATGATTTGTTTGGGGGATTTGAGCAATAATAGAAACGCCTGTACTTTGTTACCATGGCCCCTGTTACAGCTGCCTGTTTCACCATGGCCCCCGTTACAGCTGCCTGTTTCACCATGGTCCCCGTTACACCATGGTCCCCGTTACACCATGGTCCCCGTTACACCATGGTCCATGTTACACCATGGTCCCCATTACACCATGGTCCCCGTTACACCATGGTCCCTGTTACACCATGGTCCCCGTTACACCATGGTCCCTGTTACACCATGGTCCCCGTTACAGCTGCCTCTCTCTCTCTCTTTCTGTCTGTTGCTCTGCAGTTTTGTGTCTCTCTTTCTTTGTCTTTGGTCTCTCTCTCTCTCGCCATCTCTTTCACGCTGTCATCCTCTTGCTCTCTCTCTCTCTCTCTCTCTCTCTCTCTCTCTCTCTCTCTCTCTCTCTCTCTCTCTCTCTCTCTCTCTCTGTCTGTCTGTCACTCTCTCTCTCCAACCATCACCATCTCTCTCCTCCACCACCACAAACGATTGGCTGCAGTCTCATTGAAAACTCATGTAATTGTCTCTTTCCTTTTGGCGGCAGGCGTGATAGGACTTGTATGTAGGGCCACTGTCAGTTTCTGATGGTGCTGTGGCTCTCTGTACATCTCTCCTCTCTTTGGAAGGATGAAACACACGTATACACACACCCCCTCTTTTCTTCCCTCCCTTGCTCCCTCGCACCCTCCATCTCTCCCCCCTCACTCACTCACTCTCTCCTCCTTTTCTTCCCTCCCTTGCTCCCTTGCTCCCTCGCACCCTCCGTCTCTCCCCCCTCACTCACTCACTCTCTCCTCCAGAACAGTGTCCATCTCACCTCACATGAAAGAAGGCAGAAACAAACTTTGGCAGACAGATCAAATATTACTAAGCGTGATTCACCAGGTGACACATCAGAGACTTTAACGTGTCAAATATTACAATCAAATTTCCCCACAATGGCTACTCTATCATCACAACACAGTTTTCTCTCTCTCTCTATCCGTCTCTCTCCTCTCTCTCTCTCTCTCTCTCTCTCTCTCTCTCTCTCTCTCTCTGTGTGTCTCTGTCCTCTCTCTCTCTGTTCCCTCTCTCTACATCTGTCTCTCTGTCCCCCGTCTCTCTCTATATACACTACCAGTCAAAAGTTTTAGAACACCTACTCATTCAAGGGTTTTTCTTTATTTTTTACTATTTTCTACATTTATATTTGAGATTCATCAAATAGCCACCCTTTGCGTTGATGACAGCTTTGCACACTCTTGACTCTCTCAACCAGCTTCATGAGGTAGTCACCTGGAATGCATTTCAATTAACAGGTGTGCCTTCCTAAAAGTTCATTTGTTGAATTTCTTTCCTTCTTAATTAGTTTGAGCCAATCAGTTGTGTGTTGACAAGGTAGGGGGGTATACAGAAGATAGGTCTATTTGGTAAAAGTCCAAGTCCATATTATGGCAAGAACAGCTCAAATAAGCAAAGAGAAACGACAGTCCATCATTACTTTGAACGTCATTACTTTGCAGTCGCAAAAACCAAGCTCTTTGATGAAACTGGCTCTCAAATAAAATAAATGGCAATGCGATGAAGTTGTGTTTTTCTAAGCTTGGCTTCCTCTTTATATGGTGTCGAGTAAAGCTTAAACCTTAAACCTTAAAGCTTAAGTATTTAGATTGTAGGTAGGTATTGTAGTTAGGTATTGTAGGTAGTTTATCTATGTAGTTATTGTAGGTCATTATTGTAGGTAAGTATTGTATTCGGCTGAGCCCTGTGAAGCACGAGGCTAGCTAACCCACTACCTGGACCAATAAAGCTAGCTACCTAGCGGGTAGCTACTGGTAACTATTAGCAACTGTGGATAGTTTTTTCCAATGTTATTTCACGCTTTTTTTTTTTTTTTTTTTTTTACCTTTATTTAACCAGGTAAGCCAGTTGAGAACAAGTTCTCATTTACAACTGCGACCTGGCCAAGATAAAGCAAAGCAGTGCGATAAAAACAACAACTCAGAGTTACATATGGGGTAAAAAAAACATAAAGTCAAAAATACAACAGAAAATATATATACAGTGTGTGCAAATGTAGCAATTTATGGAGGTAAGGCAATAAATAGGCTATAGTGCAAAATAATTACAATAGTATTAACACTGGAATGCTAGATGTGCAAGAGATTATGTGCAAATAGAGATACTGGGGTGCAAAAGAGCAAAATAAATAACAATATAGGGATGAGGTAGTTGGGTGGGCTAATTTCAGATGGGCTGTGTACAGGTGCAGTGATCGGTAAGGTGCTCTGACAACTGATGCTTAAAGTTAGTGAGGGAGATAAGAGTCTCCAGCTTCAGAGATTTTTGCAATTCGTTCCAGTCATTGGCAGCAGAGAACTGGAAGGAATGGCGGCCAAAGGAGGTGTTGGCTTTGGGAATGACCAGTGAGATATACCTGCTGGAGCGCAGACTACGGGTGGGTGCTGCTATGGTGACCAATGAGCTAAGATAAGGCGGGGATTTGCCTAGCAGTGATTTATAGATGGCCTGGAGCCAGTGGGTTTGACGACGAACATGTAGTGAGGACCAGCCAACAAGAGCGTACAGGTCACAGTGGTGGGTAGTGTATGGGGCTTTGGAGACAAAACGGATGGCACTGTGATAGACTACATCCAATTTGCTGAGTAGAGTGTTGGAGGCTATTTTGTAAATGACATCGCCGAAGTCAAGGATCGGTAGGATAGTCAGTTTTACGAGGGCATGTTTGGCAGCATGAGTGAAGGAGGCTTTGTTGCGAAATAGGAAGCCGATTTTAGATTTAACTTTGGATTGGAGATTCTTTATGTGAGTCTGGAAGGAGAGTTTACAGTCTAACCAGACACCTAGGTATTTGTAGTTGTCCACATACTCTAGGTCAGACCCGTCGAGAGTGGTGATTCTAGTCGGGTGGGCGGGTGCCAGCAGCGTTCGATTGAAAAGCATGCATTTAGTTTTACTAGTGTTTAAGAGCAGTTGGAGGCTACTGAAGGAGTGTTGTATGGCATTGAAGCTCGTTTGGAGGTTTGTTAACACAGTGTCCAATGAAGGGCCAGATGTATACAAAATGGTGTCGTCTGCGTAGAGGTGGATCTGAGAGTCACCAGCAGCAAGAGCAACATCATTGATATACACGGAGAAAAGTGTCGGCCCAAGAATTGAACCCTGTGGCACCCCCATAGAGACTGCCATAGGTCCAGACAACAGGCCCTCCGATTTGACACACTGAACTCTATCTGAGAAGTAGTTGGTGAACCAGGCGAGGCAGTCATTTGAGAAACCAAGGCTTTTTAGTCTGCCAATAAGAATGCGGTGGTTGACAGAGTCGAAAGCCTTGGCCAGGTCGATGAAGACGGCTGCACAGTACTGTCTATTATCAATCGCGGTTATAATATCGGTTAGGACCTTGAGCATGGCTGAAGTGCACCCATGACCAGCTCGGAAACCGGATTGCATAGCGGAGAAGGTACGGTGGTATTCGAAATGGTCGGTGATCTGTTTGTTAACTTGGCTTTCAAATACTTTCGAAAGGCAGGGCAGGATGGATATAGGTCTGTAGCAGTTTGGATCTAGAGTGTCACCCCCTTTGAAGAGGGGGATGACCGCGGCAGCTTTCCAATCTCTGGGGATCTCAGACGTTATGAAAGAGAGGTTGAACAGACTAGTAATAGGTGTTGCGACAATTTCGGCGGCTAGTTTTAGAAAGAAAGGGTCCAGATTGTCTAGCCCAGCTGATTTGTAGAGGTCCAGATTTTGCAGCTCTTTCAAAACGTCAGCTGTCTGAATTTGTGTGAAGGAGAATCGGGGGGGGCATGGGCAAGTTGCAGCGGAGGGTGCAGAGTTGGTGGCCGGGGTAGTGGTAGCCAGATGGAAAGCATGGCCAGCTGTAGCAAAATGCTTGTTGAAATTCTCGATTATTGTAGATTTATCGGTGGTGATAGTGTTTCCTAGCCTCAGTGCAGTGGGCAACTGGGAGGAAGTGCTCTTATTCTCCATGGACTTTACAGTGTCCCAAAACTTTTTGGAGTTAGTGCTACAGGATGCAAATTTCTGTTTGAAAAAGTTAGCCTTTGCTTTCCTGACTGCTTGTGTATATTGATTCCTAACTTCCCTGAAAAGTTGCATATCGCGGGGGCTATTTGATGCTAATGCTGTACGCCACAGGATGTTTTTGTGCTGGTCAAGGGCAGTCAAGTCTGAGGAGAACCAGGGGCTATATCGGTTCTTAGTTCTGTATTTTTTGACTGGGGCATGTTTATTTAAGATTGAGAGGAAATTACTTTTAAGGAACAACCAGGCATCCTCTACTGACGGAATTAGATCTATATCCATCCAGGATACCTGGGCCAGGTCAATTAGGAAGGCCTGCTCGCTAAAGTGTTTTAGGGAGCGTTTGACAGTGATGAGGGGTGGTCGTTTGACCGCGGACCTGTTACGGACGCAGGCAATAAGGCAGTGATCGCTGAGATCCTGGTTGAAGACAGCTGAGGTGTATTTAGAGGGTACGTTAGTCAGGATGATATCTATGAGGGTACCCATGTTTACGGATTTAGGGTTGTACCTGGTAGGTTCGTTGATAATTTGCGTGAGGTTGAGGGCATCTAGTTCGCTTAAGAGTACCTGTAATAATGCCAGCTAGCTACCTACTATTCAGCTGTTTTTCTAACCTCATTATCTGAAGTGTTAACGTTAGGTAGTTAGTAGCTACTGTACTCGAAATGTAGCTAGCTTGTTGCTACCTGGATAGCTAACTAAACAACAGCTGGGACGACCTAGCTGTAATATTTGGAGATTGTTTCTCTCCATTGGGACAGATGTGAACTGGCTAAATCGATTCAGTAGCTAACTTTACACTTAACTGGCTAACAGTAGCTACTAAGGGTAAGTTATAACCTACATTTATTTGTATTTTATTTTTACATACTGGTAACCAGAGTCGTTCAAAAGGAATTCAAGACATGGCTGACTAGTTAACGTTAGCTTGGCTATCTCTGTGTGTTTCATACCGTGGGGAGGAGGTTGGTTCGTTGACAGAGAGCAATGGCCAGCTAATATGCTAAATATTCTAGCTAGCTAACTAACTGGCTGAATAAGTTGACGACGTACTCACTCAAACTGTCAAAACTAACCCCAAAACATTACACGTTAGACACGGACAACAATGATCTGTTTAGTGTGTTAACACACTATTGGTAGTTAACAACAATTATAATTTCTAAAATGGAAGCTGGGAGAGTTATATTTGAGTGTTTCAGTGAAATGTAAGTGAGGGAGGCCCCGCTCTCCCAGATGTTTAGTTCATTTCATTCCAATCTCTTTTGCATTATTGTAGCCTTTTCTGTAGCCTGTCAACTATGTGTCTGTCTATCCCTGTTCTCTCCTCTCTGCACAGGCCATACAAACGCTTCACACCGCGTGGCTGCTGCCACTCTAATCTGGTTGTCCCTGCACGCACGACCCACGTGGAGTTCCAGATCTCCGGCAGCCTCTGGAACTGCCGTTGTGCAGCCAACATTGCAGAGTTCATCTCAGCCTATGCTACCCTCCAGTCCCTTGACTTCTTGGCGCTGACGGAAACATGGATTACCACAGAAAACACTGCTACTCCTACTGCTCTTTCCTGTGTTCTCACATAACCCGAGAGCATCTGGTCAGCGCGGCGGTGGCACAGGAATCCTCATCTCTCCCAAGTGGACATTCTCTCTTTTCCCCCTGACCGATCTGTCTATCTCCTCATTTGAATTCCATGCTGTCACAGTCACTAGCCAATTCAAGCTTAACATCCTTATCATTTATCGCCCTCCAGGTTCCCTTGTAGAGTTCATCAATGAGCTTGACGCCTTGATAAGTTCCTTTCCTGAGGTTGGCGCACCCCTCACAGTTCTGGGTGACTTTAACCTTCCTATGTCTGCCTTTGACTAATTTCTCTCTGCCTCCTTCTTTCCACTCCTTTCCTCTTTTGACCTCATGCTCTCACCCCCCCCCCCCCTACTCACAAGGCAGGCAATACGCTTGACCTCATCTTTACTAGATGCTGTTCTTCAACTAATCTCTCTTCAACTCCCCTCCAAGTCTCCGACCACTACTTTGTATCCTTTTCTCTCTCGCTCTCCTCCATTTTACATTTTAGTCATTTAGCAGACGCTCTTATCCAGAGCGACTTACAGGTTAAGTGCCTTGCTCAAGGGCACATCGACATATTTTTCACATAGTCGGCTCGGGGATTAGAACCAGCGACCTTTCGGTTACTGGCACAACACTCTTAACCACTAAGCTACCTGCCGCCCCAACACTACTCACTCTGACCCTACTCAGATGGTAATGTGCCGTCGCAACCTTCGCTCTCTCTATCCCGCTCTCTCTCTCCCGCTACTCTCTTCCATCCTATCATCTCTTCCCTCTGCTAAATCCTTCTCCCTCCGATCTCCTGATTCTGCCTCCTCAACCCTCCTCTCCTCTCTTTCTGCATCTTTTGACTCTCTATATCCCCTATCCTCCCGGCCGGCTCGGTCCTCCCCTCCTGCTCCGTGGCTTGACAACTCATTGTGAGCTCAAAGAAGTGGGCTCCGGGCAGCTGAGCGGAAATGGAGGAAAACTAGACTCCCTGCGGACCTGTCATCTTTTCACTACCTCCTCTCTACATTCTCATCCTCTGTTTCCGCTGCTAAAGCCACTTTCTACCACTCTAAATTTCAAGCCTCTGCCTCTAACCCTAGGAAGCTCTTTGCCACCTTCTCCTCCCTGCTGAATCCTCCTCCTCCTCCTCCCCCTCCCTCCTCCCTCTCTGTGGATGAATTTGTTAACCATTTTGAAAAGAAGGTTGACGACATCCAATCCTCATTTATTAAGTCAAATGACTCCGCTGGTCTTGCTCACACTGCCCTAACCCTATGCTTTGACTTCTTTCTCCCCTCTCTCTCCAGAGGAAATCTTGCGACTTGTGAAGGCCGGCTGCCCAACAACCTGCCCGCTTGACCCTATCCCCTCCTCTCTTCTCCAGACCATTTCCGGAGACCTTCCCCCTTACCTCACCTTGCTCATCAACTCATCCTTGACCGCTGGCCATGTCCCTTCCGTCTTCAAGAGAGCGAGAGTTGCACCCCTCCTCATAAAACCTACACTCGATCCCTCCGATGTCAACAACTACAGACCAGTATCCCTTCTTTCTTTTCTCTCCAAAACTCTTGAGGGTGCCGTCTCTAGCCAACGCTCCTGCTATCTCTCTCAGAATGACCTTCTTGATCCAAACCAGTCAGGTTTCAAGACTGGTCATTCAACTGAGACTGCTCTTCTCTGTCACGGAGGCTCTCCGCACAGCTCTCTCTCCTCTGCTCATATCCTTCTAGACCTATCTGCTGCCTTTAATACTGTGAACCATCAGATCCTCCTCTCCACCCTCTCAGAGTTGGGCATCTCCGGCGCTGCTCACTCTTGCATTGCGTCCTACCTGAAAGGTCGCTCCTACCAGGTGGCGTGGCGAGAATCTGTCTCCGCACCACGTGCTCTCACCACTGGTGTCACCCAGGGCTCAGTTCTAGGCCCTCTCCTATTCTCTCTATACACCAAGTCACTTGGCTCTGTCATATCCTCACATGGTCTCTCGTATCATTGCTACGCAGACGACACACAATTAATGTTCTCCTTTCCCCCTTCTGATAACCAAGTGGCGAATCACATCTCTGCATGTCTGGCAGACATATCAGTGTGGATGTCGGATCACCACCTCAAGCTGAACCTCGGCAAGACAGAGCTGCTCTTCCTCCCGGGGAAGGACTGCCCGCTCCATGATCTCGCCATCACGGTTGACAACTCCATTGTGTCCTCCTCCAAGAGTGCAAAGAACCTTGGCGTGACCCTGGACAACACCCTGTCGTTCTCCACTAACATCAAAGCGGTGACCCGATCCTGCAGGTGCATGCTCTACATCATTCGCAGAGTACGACCCAACCTTACACAGAAAGCGGCACAGGTCCTAATCCAGGCACTTGTCATCTCCCGTCTGGATTACTGCAACTCACTGTTGGCTGGGCTCCCTGCCTATGCCATTAAACCCCTACAACTTATCCAGAACGCTGCAGCCCATCTGGTGTTCAACCTTCCCAAGTTCACTCATGTCACCCTGCTCCTCCGCACACTCCACTGGCTTCTAGTTGAGGCTCGCATCTACTACAAGACCATGGTGCTTGCCTACGGAGCTGTGAGGGGAACGGCACCTCCTTACCTTCAGGCTCTGATCAGACCCTACACCCAAACGAGGGCACTACGTTCATCCACCTCTGGCCTGCTAGCCCCCCCACCTCTACGGAAGCACAGTTCTCGCTCAGCCCAGTCAAAGCTATTCGCTGCTCTGGCACCCCAATGGTGGAACAAGCTCCCCCACGACGCCAGGACAGCGGAGTCACTGACCACCTTCCGGAGACACTTGAAACCCTACCTCTTTAAGGAATACCTGGAATAGTATAAAAGTAATCCTTCTACCCCTACAAGACCCATTTTTATCACCGCCCTCGCCTGAGTCCGAGGGCCTGGAGACTTCCACTTTACCCGGGGGTGCGGCTTTGCCTGGAGGTGCTGAAATAAACATTCTCTAGGCCATCAAGCTACTACGCTCAGAGATATTTGAAATGAAAACAGAGGTAGTTGCTACGATTGAGGCCCGAATACAAGAGGCTTCTGATACTTTAAAAGTGGATCTAACTAACTTGCGGAACGAGACAGTGCCAGCTATCACATCACTCAAAACAACAACAGAGTTGCACACCATGACGATTGCAGCACTGGAGACCTCCGCTACCAGTGTCTCCGACTTAACTACTTCCCTGGAGGCTGACGTGAAATGCTTGTCTGCGGATCTGAAAAAGGTACAGGAGAGCTGTGTGAGTTTAGAGGGATTTTCTCGCCGCAATAACCTGAGACTGGTATCCGTCCCAGAGTCAGCGGAAATGCCTCGCGCCATGGATTTAGTCTCTGGGCTGCTGAAGGATGTTGTTGCCAGGGATGATAAGCCCCTGATTGATTGTGCCCACCGGTCACTGCGCTCAAAGCCCCGGGATGGTGAGAGGCCTGTGACATCATTCTTCGAGTGCACTTTTTCCATGAGAAGATGGAGATTCTCCGACGACCCCGCAATACCACTCTGAGCTTTTTTGATGTGATCGAATGTTTTGATAATCTAGTCATTTCAGTCATGTTAATTTCATTTTATGAAGGGTTTACATAATTCCTTTGTTTCCATGTTGTCTCATTAATTTATTGAGTTTGTTTACATATTGTCTCATTGATCCGAAATATTTTAGGTCATTTGTTTACCGCGTCCGTTTGTCTCGACCCAGTAAACAGTAAATGTTCTGAGGCTACATGTTTTTGGGGGTCTTCACTTCATTGTTAAAGGTTTTTGAACGTCATTTATACCCAGCAAACTTTCAACATTGCACAGACATAGTTTTATGGTCTAGGCTGTACATTGGCTTATCATCCAACTAGACAATTGTTATGGGTGTGTGTGTGTGTGTGTGTGTGTGTGTGTGTGTGTGTGTGTGTGTGTGTGTGTGTATATATATATATATATATATATATATATATATATATATATATATATATATATATACATTATTTATTTATTTATTATTATTTTTGTCATCTTACCACGATTTGCTTACTTCAAATGAGAGGTTTTTGGCTGAGAGCCTTGATACATTTGATTTATTTTCTCTCGCAATACCTGTTATAAGACTGGGAATATAATTATATACATCTACAAGTGGTGCTTTTCTATTTTCACTTTTTAAAAAAGTATCTATTTTTGCTGGAGGAAGGAGGTTCAATTTTTAGTTTATCTTTTCCTGTACCTTTTCAAAGTATCTTACACCGTACATTATTACAAGTTATCCTGGGGATTCTGGGTATTCATTGCTTTTCCACTCTATGCTCTAATGACAGGGTTGCATAATGGGGGTGCTCAGGGTGGCCGAAATAGTACCATCAAGTACATTTCGTGGAACATCAAAGGTGCTAACAACCCTGTGAAACGTAAGAGGGTGCTGACACACTTAAAGGGTTTGAATGCAAATGTTGCATTCATTTACATTTTAGTCATTTAGCAGACGCTCTTATCCAGAGCGACTTACAGGAGCATTTAGGGTTAAGTGCCTTGCTTAAGGGCACATCGACAGATTTTTCACCTAGTAGGCCCGGGGATTAGAACCAGCGACCTTTCGGTTACTGGCACAACACTCTTACCCACTAAGCTACCTGCCACCCTTGAGGACTGGTGAGCACTTTAGGATGCGTAGTGACTGGGTTGGTCAGCTGTTCCACTCTAACTTTCATGGTAAATCAAGAGGTGCTGCCATTTTGATTTATAAATCCACTCCCTTTGTAGCTTCTGAGGTCATTGCTCATCCTAAGGGACGATACGTCATAGTCACCGGTAAACTGTTTTCTACCCCTCTTGTTTTGGCTAGTGTTTATGCTCCCAATTGGGATGACACACGTTTAATTTCTACCTTTTTATCTGCTTTTTACCCAATTTAGACTCCCATTCGTTGATTTTAGGTGGGGCATTTCAACTGTACAATGTCCTCAATTCTTGACAAGTCCTCACAAAAAGCTACAGGCCCATGTAAATGTGAATGTAGATGTAAACTTATTCAATATTTTCTTCAGAAAAATGCTATATGTGAGGCCTGGCGTTTCCTACACCCTACAGCATTCTTTTTTTTTTCTTCTCATGTTCATCAAACATACTCCCGCATTGACTACTTATTATTGGACAAAAAAAATAACTTCTGCCTAACCTCCGGAGGTGTACTTATGAGAGACTTGTTATTTCTGACCATTCACCGTTAGTGCTTGAGCTAGAGTTTCCATAGCAACCTCCCATGTGTTATCAATGGCGTCTAAAACTCCATTTTACTCTCAGATAAGGAGTTTGTCAATTTCATTTCCCCTGAAATCACATTATTCCTAGAAATTAACTACGCCAGGTATGTCCTGCTCTACCATATGGGAGTCCCTCAAAGCTGCGTGGCCAACAAAAACAAAACTCGCTCTCAGTGGCTTCAAGACCTGAACGAAGCCATAGCTTCATTGGATGAGAAGTATGCTACAGATCCTTCCTCTGATCTATATAAAGAACGCCAGCTACTCCAAGCTGAATTTGATGTGCTCCCTACCAGACAAGCTGAACAATTACTCTTACGAGCTCGATACAGAGTGTGTGAATAAGGTGACAAGTAAACTCCTTGCACATCAGATCCGTAAATCTGAGGCCTCACGTTTAATCCCACAAATAAGGACCCTGTCTGGTGCTACCTAAAGAGATCAATGATCAATTCAAACAATTTTACTCTGAATCTCCTCAAGACCCTTTGCCGATTGATTCGTTCTTCGATGGTCTGAATATGCCTTCAATTGATACAGACTCCCATGACTGTTTAGAAGACTATCTATGCATAGTCACTTTAATAACTCTACCTACATGTACATATTACCTCAATTACCTCGACTAACCGGTGCCCCCGCACATTGACTTTGTACCGGTACCCCCTGTATATAGCCTCGCTATTGTTATTTTTACTGCTGCTCTTTAATTATGTGTTACTTTTATTTCGTATTATTTTATATTGTATTTCTTTGTGATTTGTTTTGTTTTTCTTTCTTAAAACTGCATTGTTGGTTAAGGGCTTGTATGTAAAGTCTACACCTGTTGTATTCGGCGCATGTGACAAATAAAATTTGATTTGATTTGAAGAAGAATTTCCACCTGAGGAGATTGCAACAGCAGTGTCCGCAATGAAAAGTGGTAGATCACCGGGTCCGGATGGTTTTTCAATAAAATTTTACAGGATGTTTTCCGGTCTGCTTTGCCCCATTCCTGTCTCGATTGTTTGCAGAGTGCCTTAATACATCAAAGCTACCGCCTAGTCTTTATTAGGCTTCAATTTCATTACTATTAAAGAAAACAAAGACCCCCTGGAATGTCGATCCTATCACCCAATCTCGCTTTTAAACTGTGATTACAAAATCCTAGCTAAGCTCTTAGCAATCAATATGGAAGGCTCGCTGCACCAAGTGATACAATCTGACCATACTGGCTTTATGAGAAATAGGCATACATTTTTCCATATTAGACGCCTTATGAATATACTGTACTCCCCAGCGTCGGGGGACCCGGAGGTAGTGGTCTCGCTCGATACGGAAAAAGCTTTTGATGGCGTTGAGAGGGACTACCTCTATAAAGCCGCCCTTTATGCAGTGAGGGAAAAAAGTATTTGATCCCCTGCTGATTATGTACGTTTGCCCACTGACAAAGAAATGAACAGTCTATAATTTTAATGGTAGGTTTATTTGAACAGTGAGAGACAGAATAACAACAAAAAAATGCAGAAAAATGCATGTCAAAAATGTTATGAATTGATTTGCATTTTAATGAGGGAAATAAGTATTTGACCCCTCTGCAAAACATGACTTAGTACTTGGTGGCAAAACCCTTGTTGAAAATCACAGAGGTCAGACGTTTCTTGTAGTTGGCCACCAGGTTTGCACACATCTCAGGATGGATTTTGTCCCACTCCTCTTTGCAGATCTTCTCCAAGTCATTAAGCTTTCGAGGCTGATGTTTGGCAACTCGAACCTTTAGCTCCCTCCACAGATTTTCTATGGGATTAAGGTCTGGAGACTGGCTAGGCCGCTTCTTCTTGTGCAACTCCTTTGTTGCCTTGGCCGTGTGTTTTGGGTCATTGTCATGCTGGAATACCCAGCCACGACCCATTTTCAATGCCCTGGCTGAGGGAAGGAGGTTCTCACCCAAGATTTGATGGTAGATGGCCCCGTCCATCGTCCCTTTGATACGGTGAAGTTGTCCTGTCCCCTTAGCAGAAAAACACCCCCAAAGCATAATGTTTCCACCTCCATGTTTGACGGTGGGGATGGTGTTCTTGGGGTCATAGGCAGCATTCTTCCTCCTCCAAACATGGCGAGTTGAGTTGATGCCAAAGAGCTCGATTTTGGTCTCATCTGACCACAACACTTCCACCCAGTTCTCCTCTGAATCATTCAGATGTTCATTGGCAAACTTCAGACGGCCCTGTGTATGTGCTTTCTTGAGCAGGGTTGGCCTTGCGGGCTCTGCAGGATTTCAGTCCTTCATGGCGTAGTGTGTGGGAAGGTTCTCCCCTCTTGTTTATCTCCAACCCTGATCACTAATTAACTTATTAATTACCTTTGCAGAAAAACAGCCCCAAAGCATGATGTTTCCACCCCCATGCTTCACAGTCGGTATGGTGTTCTTTGGATGCAACTCCATTCTTTGTCCTCCAAACACGACGAGTTGAGTTTTTACCAAAAAGTTATATTTTGGTTTCATCTGACCATATGACATTCTCCCAATCCTCTTCTGGATCATCCAAATGCACTCTAGAAAACTTCAGACGGGCCTGGACATGTACTGGCTTAAGCAGGGGGACACGTCTGGCACTGCAGGATTTGAGTCCCTGGCGGCGTAGTGTGTTACTGATGGTAGGCTTTGTTACTTTGGTCCCAGCTCTCTGCAGGTCATTCACTAGGTCCCCCCGTGTGGTTCTGGGATTTTTGCTCACCGTTCTTGTGATCATTTTGACCCCACGGGGTGAGATCTTGCGTGGAGCCCCAGATCGAGGGAGATTATCAGTGGTTTTGTATGTCTTCCATTTCCTAATAATTGCTCCCACAGTTGATTTCTTCAGACCAAGCTGCTTACCTATTGCAGATTCAGTCTTCCCAGCCTGGTGCAGGACTACAATTTTGTTTCTGGTGTCCTTTGACAGCTCTTTGGTCTTGGCCATAGTGGAGTTTGGAGTTTGGAGTGTGACTGTTTGAGGTTGTGGACAGTGTCTTTTATACTGATAACAAGTTCAAACAGGTGCCATTAATACAGGTAACGAGTGGAGGACAGAGGAGCCTCTTAAAGAAGAAGTTACAGGTCTGTGAGAGCCAGAAATCTTGTTTGTTTGTAGGTGACCAAATACTTATTTTCCACCATAATTTGCAAATAAATTCATAAAAAATCCTACAATGTGATTTTATGGATTTTTTTTCCTCATTTTGTCTGTCATAGTTGACGTGTACCTATGATGAAAATCACAGGCCTCTCTCATCTTTTTAAGTGGGAGAACTTGCACAATTGGTGGCTGACTAAATACTTTTTTCCCCACTGCATACACATAAATAAATATAAATACCTTCTGTATCCTGTGCATGTGACAAATAAACTTAGATTTAAATCTGTGATTTTATTTGATATAGTGTGTGTTTACCAGAGACGGTAATGTGAAGACCAAAGTCAGATTAGGATATAGGCCAAGGACTAGATAAAGTGTATTTTTGCTACTACTTTCATCACGTTTAGTCTTGAAATCTTTGGTTGTTTACTACACTGTGAATCCTTAAAGAGATGGGTGGGGCTAAGGCTTAAGAGGGTGTGAACGATGCTGAATGGGTGTAGACAAAGAAGAGCTCTCCAGTAGGTGTACCAAAACATTCACGGGCCATTTTCTCAAACGTGGGGTTACAAGTTTATCAACTTTCAAAGTAGATTTACTTTCTCGCAGTTCGTGAACTGCAGTGTATGATATATCATTTTCCATACACCATTTAAAATGTTGCTACATAGGACCGAATCCAGGTGGTGGATATATTAATGAAATAGGCGAGGAACAGAACAGTCTGCAACACCCGGCCCCACCCTACTCAAATGTTTACTTTTAACTGATGATCTGGGGCTTCTGTCCCCAACCAAGGAGGGCCTACAGCAGCACCTAGATTTGGTCCCTGGCAGTTCATCTCAGTAAGACAAAAATAATGGTATTCCAAAAAAGGAACAGTTGCCAGGACCTTAAATACAAAATTCCATCTAGTCGCCGTTGCCCTAGAGCACACAAACAACTATATCTACGTCAGCTTAAACATCAGCGCCACAGGTAACTTCCACAAAGCTGTGAACGATCTGAGAGACAAGGCAAGAAGGGCCTTTTACGCCATGAAAACGAACATAAAATGTGACATCCCAATTAGGATCTGGCAAAAAATACTTGAATCAGTTATAGAACCCATTGCCCTTCATGGTTGTGAGGTCTGGGGTCCGCTCACCAACCAAGAATTCACAAAATGGGACAACCACCAAATTGAGACTGCATGCACTATTCTACAAAAACATCCTCCATGTACAACGTAAAACACCAAATAATGCATGCAGAGCAGAATTAGGACGATTCCCGCTAATTATCAAAGTCCAGAAAAGAGCAATTCATTTCTACAACCACCTAAAAATAAGTGATTCTCAAACCAGGGGAGTTCGGACTGGAACCCGGCCACGGCATTCCGGTTCTTTTTGAGGCACCGAGACAACGGACCGCAGCCGCCTGGTTAGATGGGGTATGTCCTTAATAGGGAGAGTCAAGTCTGGTCCTTTCTCCTGAATTGTAGTTAATATTGAACACCATGAATGGTACAATTACCCAGCATGCCCGAGCAGGAGAGGACCGCTGCTCCCCCGCGCTGCCCCCTCCAACTCTGTTACTCCACCTGATTACCAAGTGAATACGTAAATTTTTGTAATATTCTGATTCATACATGTGATCCCAGTCCCACAGCGATGTGTGTGTGAGCATGTGCGTGTGTTATTGTCTGTGCGTGTGTGTGTGTGTGTGCGAGAGTCTGTGTGTCTATCTGCAGCTGATGAATATTCACAGAATGGTACAATTACCCAGCATGCCCCAGCAGGAGAGGACCACTGCTCCCCTGCGCTGCAAACCTTTCCTATCTGGCAGTCCATTGAACCAATCTCTGATTCCCTCTAATCTATGAAACAGTGTATCTGTCCTCCATAATTGGAGCCCCCTCTCTCTCTCTCTCTCTCTCTCTCTCTCTCTCTCTCTCTCTCTCTCTCTCTCTCTCTCTCCCTCCCTTATCCCTCCATCTCTCACTCTCTCTCTCTCTCTCTCTCTCTCTCTCTCTCTCCCCCTCCGTCCCTCCCTTATCCCCCCATCTCTCTCTCTCTCTCTCTCTCTCTCTCTCTCTCTCTCTCTCTCTCTCTCTCTCTCTCTCTCTCTCTCTCTCTCTCCCTCACTCACTCCCTCCCTCATCTCATTTTTTCCAGTGGAAAACCTCATCATTATTGATGTGCTATGGGATGAGAGAGAATATTGTATCACTTAACAATAGAATCACTTATTTTTCTATTCGTTTTTTTCACCTCAAAGAATCCACCATGCTGCTTTCTTGCCGTTGGGCCAGTTTCCACACCTGTCTGGTTAAGGTGATGTGGTCTATATCTTTTTAATGACAACCATAACCACTACCGCCCCCACTCTTAGACCATATTTATTTTATTTATTTTCACAAGTATGTGGTGAATTTTCTAAACCTCTTAGTACTACACTGGTAACACAGCAAGTCTTACGTTCAAAACCTTTCATTTGTGTATTCATGTTTCACCACACAACCTTTTATAGAAAATATACGTTTACTGTGAAATATGAGTACATTGGTTTAATCACCAAAACACATCGTAATGATACTGTATTGATCACTACAATATTTGGTGTTTTAGTTTGCAAGAAAGGCATTTCACTGGACTTGTCCTCGTGACATTAAAACCTGAAACATGAAAAAGACCCCAGCAATTTCATTTAGGAGACATGTTTACTGTGAGTGTTCCCCAACAGGCCGGAGGAAAGGGACAGGGAGAGAGAAGGGACAGGCCGGAGGAAAGGGACAGGGGGAGAGAAGGGACAGGGGGAGGAAAGGGACAGGGAGAGAGAAGGGACAGGGGGAGGAAAGGGACAGGCCGGAGGAAAGGGACAGGGGGAGGAAAGGGACAGGGAGAGAGAAGGGACAGGGGGAGGAAAGGGACAGGGAGAGAGAAGGGACAGGGGGAGGAAAGGGACAGGGGGAGAGAGAAGGGACAGGCCGGAGGAAAGGGACAGGGGGAGAGAAGGGACAGGGGGAGGAAAGGGACAGGGAGAGAGAGAGAAGGGACAGGCCGGAGGAAAGGGACAGGGGGAGAGAAGGGACAGGGGGGAGGAAAGGGACAGGGAGAGAGAAGGGACAGGGGGGAGAGAAAGGGACAGGCCGGGGAGAGAGAAGGGACAGGGGGAGGAAAGGGACAGGCCGGAGGAAAGGGACAGGGAGAGAGAAGGGACAGGGAGAGAGAAGGGACAAACAATGTGAAGCTGAGGGCCTTCAGGATCATTTTAACTATCACGGCGGCTATGGTTGTCAACTACCTCCCACTGAGGGTGACAATGTTTGTTCGTTATTTTGTTGGGGAAACTGTTATTTTTTTACTCCATCCATTAGTTTCATCTGTGGGTTTGTTCAGCCCCTCCTCTACCTGTATCAATGGTCCCTGAACATAGAGGTCCTGGGTTTTACCACTGGTAAAAAACTTGCTTCAATGTTGACAAATATTGTTTTTCTTAGAGTCGAAATCTAATTAGCCTTATACAAAAAATCCCTATAAAAATATGTACGTTTATGCTAGAGATATCCAGTGGCGTGTATTCATGGATGCCAAGGTAATCCAGGCTTCCCCAAATATTTTACAATTGTATTTGTATATATATATAATAATGTACCTTTAGTCTCTCTGTGTTTTTCTTAATATTGTGTCAATTCGAAAAGGGGCTGAATCTCACTGGAGAAATCATCCACGGGAGGGAAACAGCGCCCCCTCTGTCTCAGTATGTGTAGCCCATGTATCTGATGCCGTCTGGAACATATCATTTGATTGATTTAGGCCAGCAAACATTTGGCCTGCCTTGATAAAACAATTCTAAAACAATTAGCCAATCAACGTTGAGCTGAGATCAACTGCGGGTTGTCCTGGTGCAGCAAAATGCCCCCCCCCCCCCCCCCCCCCCCCCACCCAAGGGAGGCCAGTTTGGATTTGGCTTCACACCAATCAAATCACATCCTGAGAAAAACGTCATAATTGTCAGACAAACATGTCTGTTTCTGGTCTGCTTGTGTTGATGTCCTGCAGTAGCTAGGTTGCTAAATCGGCCCTTTTCTAAGTCATGGATGGAGATGGGAATTTGGACTTGTGGCTTTGATTTCATTCTCTGTACAGGCCAATAATTATGAAAGGGATTCTGATCTAACCATGAATTCATATGTTATGCAACTGGCCTGAGACGATTGAAGTTCAATATGTAGCCTAGATGTAACCTAGTAGGCTCACGTTAACTAACTAGCTAACTTAGCTGGTTCATTGTTGTCCATACGAGGGAACATAGGCTAGCAAGTCTTTTAGCTAGCTAGCCTAAGAAAACAAAAACCATAGACCTTTTTTTTTTTCAACATGAAAGAGAGGAGGACGTCATTGATGTTCAACTAGTCTACAAGTGAGTCCCCCAAAAAATGTTTAACTTGAGCGCACACACACACACACACACACACACACACACACACACACACACACACACACACACACACACACACACACACACACACACACACACACACACACACACACACACACACACACACACACACACACACAGTACCATAGCTACTAAGCTACTTACCTAACATATGGAACAGTCAAAAAATAAATTATAAGAAAAAAGGTTTTGAAGTGTCTGTCCTAGGAGAGATAAGAAAGATCAGGAAAAATTTTTGGGTTTTTCTTGGACAACATACCCCTTATTTTTGTTGCCACAAAACTACACTACATGACCAAAAGTATGTGGACACCTGCTCGTCGAAAATTTCATTCCAAAATCATGGGCATTAATATGAAATGTGTCCCCCCTTTGCTGCTATAACAGCCTCCACTCTTCTGGGAATGCTTTCCGCTAGATGTTGGAACATTGCTGCGGGGAACTTGCTTCCATTCAGCCACAAGAATATTACATCAAATCAAATCAAATCAAATTGTGCAGTAATATCCAACAATTTCACAACATATACCCAATACACACAAATCTAAGAAAAGCAATGGAATTAAGAATATATAAATGAATATATGGACGAGCAATGTCAGAGCGGAATAGACTAAGATAGAGTAGAATAGTATAGAATACAGTATATACAGTGGCTTGTGAAATTATTAACCCCACTTGGCATTTTTCCTATTTTGTTGCCTTACAACCTGGAATTAAAATTAATTTTTGGGGGGGTTGTATCATTTGATTTACACAACATGCCTACCA
Source organism: Coregonus suidteri (assembly GCA_036851935.1). Taxonomy (NCBI): domain Eukaryota; kingdom Metazoa; phylum Chordata; class Actinopteri; order Salmoniformes; family Salmonidae; genus Coregonus; species Coregonus suidteri. The sequence continues at coordinate 4,739,503 of CM072225.1, read as the reverse complement.
CTTTGAAGATGCATTTTTTTTTTGTGTGTGAAACAAACAAGAAATAAGACAAAAAAACAGAAAACTTGTGCGTGCATAACTATTCACCCCCCCCCAAAGTCAATACTTTGTAGAGCCACCTTTTGCAGCAATTACAGCTGCAAGACTGTTGGGGTATGTCTCTATAAGCTTGGCACATCTAGCCACTGGAATTTCTGCCCATTCTTCAAGGCAAAACTGCTCCAGCTCCTTCAAGTTGGATGGGTTCCACTAGTGTACAGCAATCTTTAAGTCATACCACAGATTCTCAATTGGATTGAGGTCTGGGCTTTGATTAGGCCATTCCAAGACATTTAAATGTTTCCCCTTAAACCACTTGAGTGTTGCTTTAGCAGTATGCTTAGGGTTATTGTCCTGCTGGAAGGTGAACCTCCGTCCCAGTCTCAAATCTCTGGAAGACTGAAACAGGTTTCCCTCAAGAATTTCCCTGTATTTTAGTCTCATCTGACCAGAGTACCTTCTTCCATATGTATGGGGCTTTTGGCGAAAACCAAACGTGTTTGCTTATTTTTTTCTTTAAGCAATGGCTTTTTTCTGCCAACTCTTCCATAAAGCCCAGCTCTGTGGAGTGTACGGCTTAAAGTGGTCCTATGGACAGATACTCCAATCTCCGCTGTGGAGCTTTGCAGCTCCTTCAGGGTTATCTTTGGTCTCTTTGTTGCCTCTGATTAATGCCCTCCTTGCCTGGTCCATGATTTTTTTATGGGCAGCCCTCTCTTGGCAGGTTTGTTGTGGTGCCATATTCTTTCAATTTTTTTAAATAATGGATTTAATGGTGCTCCATGGGATGTTTAAAATTTCAGATATTTTTTTGGAACCCAACCCTGATCTGTACTTCTCCACAACTTTGTCCCTGACCTGTTTGGAGAGCTCGTTGGTCTTCATGGTGCCGCTTGCTTGGTGGTGCCCCTTGCTTAGTAGTGTTGCAGACTCTGGGGCCTTTCAGAACAGGTGTATATATACTGAGATCATGTGACAGATCATGTGACACTTAGATTGCACACAGGTGGACTTTACTTAACTAATTATGTGACTTCTGAAGGTAATTGGTTGTACCAGATGTTATTTAGGGGCTTCATAGCAAAGGGGGTGAATACATATATACGCACCACTTTTCTGTTATTTATTTTTTAGAATTTTTTGAAACAAGTATTATTTCTTTTTTTCACTTGACCAATTTGGACTATTTTGTCTATGTCCATTACATGAAATCCAAATAAAAATCCATTTAAATTACAGGTTGTAATGCAACAAAATTGGAAAAACGCCAAGGGGGATGAATACTTTTGCAAGGCACTGTACATATGAGATGAGTAATGCAAGATATGTAAACATTATTAAAGTGACTAGTGTTCCAGTTATTAAAGTGAAAGGTGATTTCTAATCGATGTATATAGGCAGCAGCCTCTAATGTGCTAGTGAAGGCTATTTAACAGTCTGATGGCCTTGAGATAGAAGCTGTTTTTCAGTCTCGCTGTCCCAGCTTGATGCACCTGTACTGACCTCTCCTTCTGGATGATAATGGGTTGAACAGGCAGTGGCTCGGGTGGTTGTTGTCCTTGATCATATTTTTGGCCTTCCTGTGACATCGGGTGCTGTAGGTGTCCTGGAGGGCTGGTAGTTTGCCCCCGGTGATGCGTTGGGCAGACCGAACCACCCCCTGGAGACCCTGCGGTTGCGGGCGGTGCAGTTGCCGTACCAGGCGGTGATAAAGCCCGACAGGATGCTCTCAATTGTGCATCTGTAAAAGTTTGTGAGGGTTTTAGGTGCCAAGCCACATTTTTCAGCCTCCTGAGGTTGAAGAGGCACTGTTGCGCCTTTTTCACCACACTGTGTGGGTGGACCATTTCAGTTTGTCAGCTATGTGTACGCAGAGGAACTTGAAGCTTTCCACCTTCTCTACTGTGGTCCTGTCGAAGTGGATAGGTGGGTGTTCCCTCTGCTAGTGGGGCACTGACATTTGGCGAATAGGCCTGGCTCGCAGTCACATTCCAATTAATCCCAAAGGTGTTCGATGGAGTTGAGGTCAGGGCTCTGCGCAGGCCAGTCAAGTTCTTCCACACCGATCTCGACAAACCATTTCTGTATGGACCTTGCCTTGTGCACGGGGGGCATTGATGAAACAGGAAAGGGCTTTCACCAAACTTTTGCCACAAAATTGGAAGCACAGAATCGTCTAGAATGTCATGGTATGCTGTAGCGTTAAGATTTCCCTTCACTGGAACTAAGGAGCCTGAAAAACAGCTCCAGACCATTATTCCTCCTCCACCAAACTTTACAGTTGGCACTCTGCATTGGGGCAGGTAGCTATCTCCTGGCATCGGCCAAACCCAGACTGCTAGATGGTGAAGCGTGATTCATCACTCCAGAGAACGCGTTTCCACTGCTCCAGAGTCCAATGGCAGCGTGATTTACACCACTCCAGCATTGCACATGGTGATATTAGGCTTGTGTGCGGCTGTTCGGCCATGGAAACCCATTTCATGAAGCTTAGCAGTGAGTGTTGCAACCGAGGACAATTATTTTTTACGCGCTACGCACTTCAGCACTCAGTGGTCCAGTGCTGTGAGCATGTGTGGCCTATCACTTCGCACCCTCATCAACAGTAAGAAAACACCCTCAACAACAGTAATAAAACTCCCATCTTAACAGTAATAAAACACCCTCATAAACAGTAATAACCCCCCCCCCCCCATTCCTGAGTTTGTGTCTGTTATTCAAGTAATGTTTTAGCCCCACTGATAAAAACCAATTAATGTTCTCTAGCAGCAGACTCGGTTTCAAATACTATTAGAACATTTTCAAATACATTCAACATTTGCTTTTGTCTGATTGGACTGGCCGATGGGCGTGGTTTACAGTTTTGCGACTACTCTATAGGTCCATTAAAGCCAGGCAAGTTCAATCAAGCACATCTAAAGGATTTGGAATGATTTCAAATAGTATTTGAACCCAGGTCTGCTCTCTCTCTCTGAGGCTGAATGCTATTTCCCAGGCAGGCAGGATGGAGAGCTTTCACTATATACTGCATAGATTATTATTATTATTCAAGAAATGACGTTTTCCCCTCTTATCTACATTTTAGTCATTTAGCAGACGCTCTTATCCAGAGCGACTTACATTATCTTTTTATTTTTCATACTGGCCCCCCGTGGGAATCAAACCCACAACCCTGGCGTTACAAACGCCATGCTCTACATCCCTGCCGGCCATTCCCTCCCCTACCCTGGGCCAATTGTGCGCCGCCCCATGGGTCTCCCGGTCGCGGCCGGCTACGACAGAGCCTGGATTCGAACCAGGATCTCTAGTGGCAAAGCTAGCACTGCGATGCAGTGCCTTAGCACTGCGCCACTCGGCAGACTTTATCTAGAAAGCAAGGTGTCACGTGTTCATAGTGTGACCAAGGGAATGTGGTTCCAATATGGAGGAATGTTATAAAACACAATAAGATGCATCTACAACAACAACCTCAGAAAATACCTCTTCTCAGTCAACAACATTTACATTTTAGTCATTTAGCAGACGCTCTTATCCAGAGCGACTTACAGTTAGTGAATACATTTTTTTTTTTTATACTGGCCCCCCGTGGGAATCGAACCCACAACCCTGGCGTTGCAAACGACATGCTCTATCAACTGAGCTACATCCCTGCCGGCCATTCCCTCCCCTACCCTGGGCCAATTGTGCGCCGCCCATGAGTCTCCCGGTCGCGGCCGGCTGCGACAGAGCCTGGATTCGAACCAGGATCTCTAATGGCACAGCTAGCACTGCATTGCAGTGCCTTAGACCACTGCGCCACTCAGGAGTCTTCTAGTGGCTTCATGAAACATGGTCCCCATAATTGACTTCACACTGAAATACTGAAATAAAAGTAACAATTAGCTAATTGCAGATGTCAGGCTGGGTCTGTAGCTTTATTTGGCATATCCCATAATAAAAAATAAAAAAATGTTTATTTGAAAGAGTTAGCTGGCTAGCTTGTAAAGTGCCAAATTAAAGTAGCCTAGCTTTTTCTGTTTAGCTAGCTAATGTTAGCTTATCAAGGTGCAAAAATTATAATAACATTTAAACTTTCTGTATCTAGCCAATAGTTTATCATATTACTTTGGCTTCATATATTTGAATTAAATAATCAACTTTGCTTACCTTAATACATTTAATAAATGACAGGCTTAAGACTACTTGCAAGCTGGTTTAACCACAGTCATTTTTGCATTGTCATGCTGGAATGGTAATCGGTTTTTGAATCGGAATGGCAGTTAAATTTGAATTGACCAAAAGGTAAACCCCCTTTTTTTTATCTAAGATTGTATGCTTTTCTTTATCTCTGGTTCTCGTCCAAAGAACCAGAAGGTTCTATATAGAACCCCAAATAACAGAGGACTGTTAAGGACAGGAACCATTTATTCATGTGTGTCACGTCTCCTCCCGTTGCTCCCCTCCGGCGCTCTGATTCGCCGGTCTACTGAGCCAACCGGTGTGAGCACACCACCTCGCCAACACCGGAATGGAAACCCAACGCACCCTAAATCACCTCCAGCGCACCTGCACCTCATCATCTCATCACCACCCCTATTTTGCCCTGGAAGATGTTGTGTGTGATTGTTTAGCTTCGTGTCGTTTACTCGTTGTTATTTCTCTTTGTCATTGTTTAAGTAAACCTTGACCTCGTTAATTCCTGCGTCTGCGTCCTGCCTCTTCGTACACTCAGTACTCGTCACACTGTGTTTGTGAATAAAGCCTATTTGTAGATATTTCTGGCCTGCTTATTCCCATGGGTGTAGGTCAGCTACACGAGGAATGTTTACTTACGGTTAAATCCCCCACGTTACATTTATTAAATCTCAATCTGCCACTTAAAATGTACAGATGCAGTACATAGGCTCCACCCATAAGCCGTTCTCTGATTTCATAAGAGACAACCCATCAAGTGGTTCCCGTAGTAGAATAAGCTACACTCAGTTCCTGGTCGTAGTAAGATCCCCGGGACCAGGAAACACTGTCACCCGGTTAGAGTTAGGGTTAACACTAACCCGCCCCCTGGACCAGGATTGGGAAACAACGCTGTAACCCACAAACACCTGGGGCTCAATTCCATCCGTATCGCTGAAGCGTTACAGATCGCCGCGACAGAAATGTAAAGGTAATTTCCGATCGAGCCGACGTATGCAGCGTTTACCGTGAATGCAGTATCGCTAACGCGGGAACATGACCTTTACATTTCAATCACGCTGTAAAGCTGAATTTCCTCAATGCGGATTGAATAGAGCCCCCATGGTTTCTTGACTAAAACAGTCTTGATTTTGCATTGTAATTTGTGTTTAAGAGACTGAGTCTATAGGTTTGAGTTCATTTTGGTGGTATTTTTTGTTTCATTCTGTTTGCCATCTGATTCGTTTGTGAATACACATTATTCTTGACAACTTTGCCCTGCCTCGTCTCTACAGGCAGAGTTGAGCTAAATAACAAAGTCAGTGGTATGAATTTGTATTCCTCTCTACCAACATGGGTGTGTTTGTGTGTGTGCTTGTGTGCGCGTGTTAATGCGCTTGTGTGCGCGTGCATGCTGTGTGTGTGTGTGTGTGTGTGTGTGTGTGTGTGTGTGTGTGTCTGTGAGCAGTGTGCCGTAACACTGACGCAGTAATCAAGGGAAAGCCTGCGTGCGACCCTGAAGATCAGCAGTGAAATACTGAGAAATGGTAGCTAGGGCACGGGTCGCACCTCAAATTGCACCCTATTACCTAGACAGTGTAGACTCTGATCAAAAGTAGTGCACTATGCAGGCAATAATAGGGTGGCATTGTGGACGCAGACTGTGCCCTAGCTACCTGTATGAATGCAATCAGGCGCCCCGTTAAATTATACAAAGTCACAATCTGCACCTGAAACTAAATAGCCTAATTGATTACACGCAGCATGTGATGCAGGCCTAATGTATTCACGGGGTTGCATCCCAAATGCCATCCTGTTCCCTATATAGTGCTTTACCACTTTTCACCATAGGGTCCATTTGGTCTAAAGTAGTGCGCACCACATAGGGAATAGGGTGTCATTTGGGACGCACGAGTGGTGTTAACACCGACTTCCACCTCATTTGTTTTAGTGTAGAGCCTGAGATGGGATGGGGAAGGAATATTCATTCTGAAATTCCTTTATCCTTGTGCTTGTCATGTACTGTGAAATATCTCCAAAATTATAATTCCATGATGATGTGGGGGCAAAGACGAGGCTGATCATTTTTGACGATGTCGACCCAACTCGCTCATGTTGTTACGATGGCCATTTACATTTACATTACATTTACGTCATTTAGCAGACGCTCTTATCCAGAGCGACTTACAAATTGGTGCATTCACCTTATAGCCACTTTACAATTTTTTTTTTTTTTTTTTTTGGGGGGGGTGGGGTAAGGGGGGGTAGAAGGATTACTTTATCCTATCCCAGGTATTCCTTAAAGAGGTGGGGTTTCAAATGTCTCCGGAAGGTGGTGAGTGACTCCGCTGTCCTGGCGTCGTGAGGGAGCTTGTTCCACCATTGGGGTGCCAGAGCAGCGAACAGTTTTGACTGGGCTGAGCGGGAACTATGCTTCCGCAGAGGAAGGGGAGCCATGACTTCTTATACGTTCTGCTGTAGTCTTTAATACTCCTTTCCATCCTCTTACTGTGTTAATGCAGCACATGGTTACATCTCTTGATCTGCTTCTGTATAACCCAAAGAGCCCTGCTTCTGTATAACCCAAAGAGCCCTGCTTCTGTATAACCCAAAGAGCCAAGATGACAGGTAACATATTCAGTTTATGATCATTTATGGTTGTCTGTCAAGAATACAACATATACTTGTAGGTAGCCTGCTATATTCATAAGTTAGCAAATTTGCTCTAAATTCTTACTGACTTTGAGATGTGGGTCGTGAAGGCAGTCAAATTCCACGTGACCGTTTAGTCATGGTAATTAGGCTTCTCCAAGGTCTGATGCTGCTGATGGTCATTAGCAGCCTACCAAACTTGCTAACTGCCTGGTACGCAGCGCTCTATTGTCCCCGTAATCACTCTGACATCAATGCAAATGTAATCGAAAATCAAATCAAACATTTCATGAGAGGCCATGAGTTCGTGTTGAGCAACATTTCCATAGGCTATGCATTGCATGAGAAAACACAGTGATGACCTCTACTAAAAATGATCCCATCAGCTTCTCTATTTTATTCAGCTTTGTTCAATTTTATTCTTTATACTGTCAAATACTATAAAAGAATGCCATGGCAAATATAAGCAAATCTTGTCTGCTAAATGAACTATTGTAGCCCACAGCCATTTGGCATAGTCACATCAGGACCTAACATAAGGACAACTCAGAGTATGCTATTACTTTCGTCTGAAATAGACTACATTTAAACTTGTCTAAAATTAATAATGGATTTATTGTGAAGGTGTAGGCTATATTTCATGGATTTATTCGACTTTTTAAAATGGCTTGGAGATGCTAAATGTGTTTATGTTAATTGACGGTCAAGTATTGTGAGACTGACAGTTATTTGCTTGACAATCACCGGCTGATGAAATGTTGTGACCACGACAGCTCTATGTGGGGGCATAACATAAACAGGATGGTGAAGTAAGTCCACCATCTTGTTTTCCAAACAGGCTTCATTCCTTTCATCTTGCGGTCAAATAAACCCTCCAGATCTAAACAGGATACACTCTGGAGGAGTCTTTATTTTCCCCTTTCTTGTTGTTGTTAATACCTGCCCAAATCTATTTCAGTTGTTTCTCCTATGTCAAACCTTGTAGTAAGATGCTTTTGGTATGGACATAATGAATATCAGATCTCTCCATCCAGCAGACCTAATGGATTGCAGAGGAGAGTAAAATGAGAGGAAGGGAGGAAAGGAGGAGAAGTGAGGTGAGGATGGAGTCAAGGAGGAGAAGTGAGGTGAGGATGGAGTCAAGGAGGAGAAGTGAGGTGAGGATGGAGTCAAGGAGGAGAGGAGAGGAGAGGGAGAGGAGAGGAGAGGAGAGGAGGAGAGGATGAGAGGAGAGGAGAGGAGAGGAGAGGAGAGGAGAGGAGAGGAGAGGAGAGGAGAGGAGAGGAGAGGAGAGGAGAGGAGAGGAGAGGAGAGGGGATGATAATAGGTGTTTTTTACATTGGATAAAAGTAGATACTCAGAGGTAGAAAATTGTATATCATACAAGCAACACTGAAGCATGCATGAGGGCATCAGCTGTTCCGGACGATGTGTAGCCGATGTGAGTAAGACCTTTAAACAGGTCAACATTCACAAGGCCGCAGGGCCAGACAGATTACTAGGAAGTGTACTCAGAGCATGCGCTGATCAACTGGCATGTGTCTTCACTGACATTTTCAACATGTCCTTGACTGAGTCTGTAATACCAACATGTTTCAAGCAGACCACCATAGTCCCCGTGCCCAAGAACACTAAGATAACCTGCCTAAATGACTACCGACCCATAGCACTCATATCTGTAGCCATGAAGTGCTTTGAAAGGCTGGTCATGGCTCACATCAACACCATCATCCCAGAAACCCTAGACCCACTCCTACTAGCATACCGCCCCAACAGATCCACAGATGATGCAATATCTATTGCACTCCACACTAACCTTTCCCACCTGGACAAGAGGAACACCTACATGAGAATGCTATTCATTGACTACAGCTCAGCATTCAACACCATATTGCCCTCAAAGCTCATCACTAAGCTAAGGACCCTGGGACTAAACACCTCCCTCTGCAACTGGATCCTGGAAATCCTGACGGGCTGCCCCCAGGTGGTAAGGGTAGGTAACAACACATCTGCCACACTGATCCTCAACACAGGGGCCCCTCAGGGGTGCATGCTCAGTCCCCTCCTGTTCTCCCTGTTCACCCATGAATGCATGGCCAGGCACGACTCTAACACCATCATTAAGTTTGCTGACGACACAACAGTGGTAAGCCTGATCACCGACAAAGATGAGACAGCCAATAGGGAGGAGGTCAGAGACCTGGCCGTGTGGTGCCAGGATAACAACCTCTCCCTCAACGTGATCAAGATAAAGGAGATGATTGTGGACTACAGGGAAAAAAAAGAGGGCTGAGCACGCCCCCATTCTCATTGACGGGGCTGTAGTGGAACAGGTTGAGAGCTTCAAGTTCCTTGGTGTCCACATCACCAACAAACTATCATGGTCCAAACACACCAAGACAGTCATGAAGAGGGCACGACAAAGCCTATCGGGAGACTGAAAAGATTTGGCATGGGTCCTCAGATCCTCAAAAAGTTATATAGCCGCACTATCGAGAGCATTCTGATTGTTTGCATCACTGCCTGGTATGGCAACTGCTCGGCCTCCAACCGCAAGGCACTACAGAGGGTAGTGCGTACGGCCCAGTTCGTCACTGGGGCCAAGCTTCCTGCCATCCAGGACCTCTATACCAGGAGGAAGGCCCTAAAAATTGTCAAATTTTCACCCTAGTCAAAGACTCCAGCCACCCTAGGTCCAAAAGGCTTCTTAACCTCTTTGGAATCGGTGTCCCGTATATGGGACGGTTGAGCTAACGTGCACTAATGTGATTAGCATGACTGTTGTAAGTAACAGCAAACTTTCCAGGACATGTACAGTTGAAGTCGGAAGTTAACATACACTAAGTTGACTGTGCCTTTAAACAGCTTGGAAAATTCCAGAAAATGATGTCATGGCTTTAGAAGCATCTGGTAGGCTAATTGACATAATTTGAGTCAATTGGAGGTGTACCTGTGGATGTTTTTCAAGGGCTACCTTCAAACTCAGTGCCTCTTTGCTTGATATCATGGGAAAATCAAAAGAAATCAGCCAAGACCTCAGAAAACATTTTTTATAGACCTCCACAAGTTTGGTTCATCCTTGGGAGCAATTTCCAAATGCCTGAAGGTACCACGTTCATCTGTACAAACAATAGTACGCAAGTATAAACACCATGGGAATACGCAGCCGTCATACCGCTCAGGAAGGACATGCGTTCGGTCTCCTAGAGATTAACGTACTTTCGTGAGTACAAATCAATCCCAGAACAACAGCAAAGGACCTTGTGAAGATGCTGGAGGAAACAGGTACAAAAGTATTTATATCCACAGTAAAATTAGTCCTATATCAACATAACCTGAAATGCCGTTCACCAAGGAAGAAGCCACTGCTCCAAAACCCCTATAAAAAAGCCAGACTACGGTTTGCAACTGCACATGGGGACGAAGATCGTACTTTTTGGAGAAATGTCCCCTGGTCTGATTAAACAAAAATATAACTGTTTGGCCATAATGACCATCGTTATGTTTGGAGGAAAAGGGGGAAATTGCAAGCCGAAGAACACCATCCCAACCGTGACGCACAGGGGTGGCAGCATCATGCTGTGGGGGTGCTTTGCTGCATGAGGGACTGGTGCACTTCACAAAATAGATGGCATTATGAGGAAGGAAAATTATGTGGATATATTGAAGCAACATCTCAAGACATCAGTCAGGAAGTTAAAGCGTGGTCGCAAATGGGTCTTCCAAATGGACAATGACCCCAAGCATACTTCCAAAGTTATGGCAAAATGGCTTAAGTACAATAAAGTCAATGTATTGGAGTGGCCATCACAAAGCCCTGACCTCAATCCTATAGAACATTTGTGGGCAGAACTGAAAAAGCGTTTGCGAGCAAGGAGGCCTACAATCCTGACTTAGTTACACCAGCTCTGTCAGGAGGAAATGGCCAAAATTCACCCAACTTATTGTGGGAAGCTTGTGGAAGGCTACCCGAAACGTTTGACCCAAGTTAAACATTTAAAGGCAATGCTACCAAATACTAATTGAGAGTATGTAAACTTCTGACCCACTGGGAATGTGATGAAATAAATAAAAGCTGAACTAAATCATTCTCTCTACTATTATTCTGACATTTCACATTCTTAAAATAAAGTGGTGATCCTAACTGACCTAAAACAGGGAATTCTTACTAGGATTAAATGTCAGGAATTGTGAAAAACTGAGTTTAAATGTATTTGGCTAAGGTGTATGTAAACTTCCGACTTCAACTGTATTTGGGAGCAGTATAACGGTGAGTTTCTATTGATATTGGATCTTTATCCGGCTACTGTGAAAAGTTTGGTTGTGCGTAAAACCCTCCATAGTCTGCGTTGTTTTAATATTATCTGCCCACGGGGAGAAATGATGGGGCCTGTAAGTGTGACATAGACTATTTCAAACAAGTTGTTGTTTCGTTTTGTTTAGAATTTGATTAGAACTATTCACTCTGTTTTTAGTGAATTTAATCTTGCTTATTGACGACATTTGGCATGTCCATGCTCAGCGTTAACGCAATTTACAGTAGGCCTAGCCCTTATATCAGTGTGAATGCTATGTATATATGTGACCGACCACCTCTTTTCAGACTGTGACGTCACGAGAGGCTGTGTCCTGGAGGGACGTTACATCCCCCTGAGATGGCTGCAAACCCAGACAGCTATGGCTCCATCTGCTGGTATGGTCGGGAACTCCACCCCTCTATGGCCAATCTTCCCACGCAGCTGAAACAAATCAGGAGCTGATGAGCTGAAGGTTTGGAAGGGAAGAGAGACACTGAGAGGGAGTGTGTGGGTTGTGAAGAAACACAGTCTCCAACCTGGGCTCTCTGGAGGACAAGAGTGCTGCACGTCCACTTCCATGAGGAACATAAGGATTTGGAGATACTTACCTTTGGGAAATACTCACCTTTGGATATATTCGCCTGTGGAAATACGGGAGAGACATTTGGAAGGACTTTTTGCTGGGTTGGCCACTAGCTGCAACGTGGACTACAGTAAGGCTGGGGAAAAGTTATCTGAGCGAGTGAGAATTATGATTTTGGATGTGGAAGAGACATCCCTGAACTGTTAACCCTTAAAGAGCCACAAGAGAACAGAATTTTGTTATATTTTCGTTAATTTCCCAAGACCTTTAATAAAAACCTTGTTTTGTTTGAACCTTGTCTCCTTGCACTACTTGAGCAATCCCGCTGAAAGCTGTGTAGCCTCTCGTGACGTCACAAGACTTATGTTGCAACCTTTTAAATTGTGTTTTTTTACGTTGGATAAAAGTAGGGAAAATGGTATATCATACACTACAGTTGATGAACAATGGGAAAGTAATTCTGCTTTGAAAGTTGATCAACTTGTAACCCCACTTTTAACAAAATGTCCCTTTAACGTTTTGGTGCACCTACTGGAGAGTTCTTCTTGGTCTACACCCATTCAGCGTCGTTCACACCCTCTTAAGCCTTAGCCCCACCCATCTCTTTAAGGATTCACATGTGAGGCCATGTGCTAAACAGAGTGAGTACGGTAGTGGCAGGGTAGACCATGTGAGGCCATGTGCTAAACAGAGTGAGTACGGTAGTGGCAGGGTAGACCATGTGAGGCCATGTGCTAAACAGAGTGAGTACGGTAGTGGCAGGGTAGACCATGTAAGGCCATGTGCTAAACAGAGTGAGTACGGTAGTGGCAGGGTAGACCATGTGAGGCCATGTGCTAAACAGAGTGAGTACGGTAGTGGCAGGGTAGACCATGTGAGGCCATGTGCTAAACAGAGTGAGTACGGTAGTGGCAGGGTAGACCATGTGAGGCCATGTGCTAAACAGAGTGAGTACGGTAGTGGCAGGGTAGACCATGTGAGGCCATGTGCTAAACAGAGTGAGTACGGTAGTGGCAGGGTAGACCATGTGAGGCCATGTGCTAAACAGAGTGAGTACGGTAGTGGCAGGGTAGACCATGTGAGGCCATGTGCTAAACAGAGTGAGTACGGTAGTGGCAGGGTAGACCATGTGAGGCCATGTGCTAAACAGAGTGAGTACGGTAGTGGCAGGGTAGACCATGTGAGGCCATGTGCTAAACAGAGTGAGTACGGTAGTGGCAGGGTAGACCATGTGAGGCCATGTGCTAAACAGAGTGAGTACGGTAGTGGCAGGGTAGACCATGTGAGGCCATGTGCTAAACAGAGTGAGTACGGTAGTGGCAGGGTAGACCATGTGAGGCCATGTGCTAAACAGAGTGAGTACGGTAGTGGCAGGGTAGACCATGTGAGGCCATGTGCTAAACAGAGTGAGTACGGTAGTGGCAGGGTAGACCATGTGAGGCCATGTGCTAAACAGAGTGAGTACGGTAGTGTAGTAAACAACCAAAGATTTCAAGACTGAAAGTGGTGGAAATAGTAGCCTACAATGAGGAAAAACGTGTTCATGAAATACAATAGATGGCCGTAATCACCCACAAACACACCCGTATACATGAACGCTTCACTGGAACCCCTTTAACGTTTTGTTTGCACAGCTTGTTTGGCCCAAATTGTGTCAAGTCACTCCGGTTCACACTGACCGTGTGCAGAAAGTAGTACATTACAACTTTTTCACACTGATCTTTGCCGATAGCGCCTGCTAAATTCAGGGCAGCCATGTTGTTGAGAGCAGTACCTTGGCAGTTCTCCATAGCTAACGTTATACTGTATCTTTAAAAAAAAGCCACGGTAGCAAGGATTACCCACACATACGGAGCAGTTCATGTTATAGACAGAAGCTTGCTACATGGCAGTCCAATCCAAACTCATCTTTCGGCAAGTCCGGCCCATCCATTATCTCAGCCAATCATGGCCAGCGGGAAGATTCCTGTCTTTTTCAGTGGCTAAACCAACTAGGCTCGAATTTAACAAATATATTCGTACTTACAGATGCCATACAAGTTAAGGCACATGAAAGTTCACATATTCTTTTTTTTTTTTACCTTTATTTAACTAGGCAAGTCAGTTAAGAACAAATTCTTATTTACAATGATGACCTACACCGGCCAAACCCGGACGACGCTGGGCCAATTGTGCGCCGCCCTATGGGACCCCCAATCACGGCCGGTTGTGATCCAGCCTGGAATCGAACCAGGGGGTCTGTAGTGACGCCTCAAGCACTGAGATGTAGTGTCTTAGACCGCTGGTTCGATTCCAGGCTGTATATACATAATATACATAAATATACATAGCACTACATTTACAATACAATTCAGCCATTCAGCAGATGCTCCCATCCAGAGTGACCCACAGCTAGTGCATTCATCTTAAGATAGCCAGGCGAGACAACCACGTATCACAGTCGTATCTCATCCACGTATCAAATACCTAATACAATACATAATGCAATGTAAAATGCAATAGAAAATGCATTTAAAATGTCTGTGTGTCTCTTCACAGTCCCCGTCATGCTGCAAGGTGTTCTTTATCGGTTTTTGAATCTGGTTTTATTGCTAGCTTGAGTTACCTGTGGTGGCAGAGAGTTCCATCTAGTCATGGCTCTATTTATTACTGTGTGTTTCCCAGCCTCTGTTCTGGACCTGGGGACTGGGAAGAGACCTCTGGCTGCATGTCTTGTGTGATACTGATTTAAACAACAGTCACGTCCCAGCTGGGATAGAAGTTTGAGAACAATTTTATCCACAGTGAATATATGATGGCACATGCATATATAAACGGACATGTTTATATGAAGGGACAAGCCTATATGAAGGGACATTAACATATAAAGGAACATGTTTATATAAAGGGACATGCCTATATAAAGGGACATGCATATATAAAGGGACATGTTTATATAAAGGGACATGTTTATATGAAGGGACATGTTTATATAAAGGGACATGACTATATAAAGGGACATGCCTATATAAAGGGACATGTTTATATAAAGGGACATGCCTACATAAAGGGACATGTTTATATAAAGGGACATGTTTCTATAAAAGGACATGCCTACACAAAGGGACAGTTTTATATAAAGGGACATGTTTATATAAAGGGACATGTTAAATAAAGGGACATGTTTATATAAAGGGACATGTTTATATAAAGGGACATGTTTATATAAAGGGACATGTTTATATAAAGGGACATGTTTATATAAAGGGACATGTTTATAAAGGGACATGTTTATATAAAGGGAAGGTTTCATATAAAGGGACATGTTTATATAAAGGGACATGCCTATATAAAGGGACATGCCTATATTAAGGGACATGTCTATGGGACATGTTTATATAAAGGGACATGTTTATATAAAGGGACATGTAAAGGGACATGTTTATATAAAGGGACATGTTTATATAAAGGGACATATTTATATAAAGGGACATGTTTTATAAAGGGACATGCATATATAAAGGGACATGTTTATATAAAGGGACATGTTTATATAAAGGGACATGCATATATAAAGGGACATGTTTATATAAAGGTATATGTTTATATAAAGGGACATGCATATATAAAGGGACATGTTTATATAAAGGGATATGTTTATATAAAGGGACATGCCTATATTAAGGGACATGCCTATATAAAGGGACATGTTTATATAAAGGGACATGTAAAGGGACATGTTTATATAAAGGGACATGTTTATATAAAGGGACATATTTATATAAAGGGACATGTTTATATAAAGGGACATGCATATATAAAGGGACATGTTTATATAAAGGGACATGTTTATATAAAGGGACATGCATATATAAAGGGACATGTTTATATAAAGGTATATGTTTATATAAAGGGACATGCATATATAAAGGGACATGTTTATATAAAGGGATATGTTTATAGAAAGGGACATGCCTATATTAAGGGACATGCCTATATTAAGGGACATGCCTATATAAAGGGACATGTTTATATAAAGGGACATGTTTATATAAAGGGACATGCATATATAAAGGGACATGTTTATATAAAGGGACATGTAAAGGGACATGTTTATATAAAGGGACATGTTTATATAAAGGGACATATTTTATTTGTATTTCTTTATTTTAATTATTTTTTGGGGGTGGGTTAAGGGGGGGGTAGAAGGATTACTTTATGCTATCCCAGGTATTCCTTAAAGAGGTGGGGTTTCAAATGTCTCTGGAAGGTGGTACATGCCTATATAAAAAGACATGTTTATAGAAAGGGACGTGTTTATATAAAGGGGCATGTTTATGTATATTTGTTTTTTACCTTTATTTAACTAGGCAAGTCAGTTAAGAACAAATTCTTATTTACAATGACGTTCTACACCGGCCAAACCCGGACGACGCTGGGCCAATTGTGCGCCGCCCTATGGGACTCCCAATCAATATATAAAGTGAAATGTTTTATATAAAGGTACATGCCTACAGTCTTTAATACTCATTTTTCAACCACTCCACAAATTTCTTGTTAACAAACTATAGTTTTGGCAAGTCGGTTAGGACATCTACTTTGTGCATGACACAAGTAATTTTTCCAAAAATTGTTTACAGACAGATTATTTCACTTATAATTCACTCCATCACGATTCCAGTGGGTCAGAAGTTCACATACACTAAGTTGACTGTGCCTTTAAACAGCTTGAAAAATTCCAGAAAATGATGTCATGGCTTTAGAAGCTTCTGATAGGCTAATTGACATCATTTGAGTCAATTGGAGGTGTACCTGTGGATGTACTTCAAGGCCTACCTTCAAACTCAATGCCTCTTTGCTTGACATCATCAAAGAAATCAGCCAAGACCTCAGAAAAAATATTGTTGACCTCCACAAGTCTGGTTCATCCTTGGGAGCAATTTCCAAAAGCCTGAAGGTACCACATTCATCTGTACAAACAATAGTACGCAAGTATAAACACCATGGGACCACTCAGCCGTCATACCGCTCAGGAAGGACATGCGTTCGGTCTCCTAGAGATTAACGTACTTTCGTGAGTACAAATCAATCCCAGAACAACAGCAAAGGACCTTGTGAAGATGCTGGAGTCCCAGTAAAACGAGTCCTATATTGACATAACCTGAAAGGCCGCTCAGCGGAAAAATGTTCTCTGGTCTGAAAATATATCTGTTTGGCCATATTGACTATTGTTATGTTTGGAGGAAAAAGGGGAAGCCTTGCAAGCCGAAGAACACCATCCCAACCGTGAAGGGGGGGGTGGGGGGGGGCAGCATCTTGCTGTGGGGGTGCTTTGCTGCAGGAGGGACTGGTGCACTTCACAAAATAGATGGCATCATGAGGAAGGAAAATTATATGGATATATTGAAGCAACATCTCAAGACATCAGTCAGGAAGTTAAAGCTTGGTCGCAAATGGGTCTTCCAAATGGACAATGACCCCAAGCATACTTCCAAAGTTGTGGCAAAATGGCTTAAGGACAACAAAGTCAAGGTATTGGAGTGGCCATTACAAAGCCCTGACCTCAATCCTATAGAACATTTGTGGGCTGAACTGAAAAAGTGTGTGGCCTACAAACCTGACTCAGTTACACCAGCTCTGTCAGGAGGAATGGGCTAAAATTCACCCAACTTATTGTGGGAAGCTTGTGGAAGGCTACCCGAAACGTTTGACCCAAGTTAAACAATTTAAAGGCAACGCTACCAAATACTAATTGAGTGTATTTTATCTTCTGACCCACTGGGAATGTGATTCAAGAAATAAAAGCTTAAATAAATCATTCTCTCTAGTATTATTCTGACATTTCACATTCTTAAAATAAAGTGGTGATCCTAACTGACCTAAGACAGGGAATTTTTACGAGGATTAAATGTCAGGAATTGTGAAAAACTGAGTTTAAATGTATTTGGCTAAGCTGTATGTAAACTTCTGACTTCAACTGTATATAAAGGGACATGCTTTTATAAAGGGACATGCTTTTATAAAGGGACATGCTTTTATAAAGGGACATGTTCATATAAAGGGACATAACATCAGAAGAACAAGAAAAAACCTGCACATGGTTGACTTCACATGGTTGACTTCACATGGTTGACTTCACATGGTTGACTTCACATGGTTGACTTCACTTCACATGGTTGACATAGTTGACTTCACATGGTTGACTTCACACGGTTGACTTCACACGGTTGACTTCACACGGTTGACTTTGACTTCGCACTTGACTTCACATGGTTGACTTCACATGGTTGACTTCACATGGTTGACTTCACACGGTTGACTTCACACGGTTGACTTCACACGGTTGACTTCGGTTGACTTCACATGGTTGACTTCACATGGTTGCACGGTTGACTTCACACGGTTGACTTCACTTCACACATGGTTGACTTCACGTGGTTGACTTCACGTGGTTGACTTCACACTTCACATGGTTGACTTCACATGGTTGACTTCACACGGTTGACTTCACATGGTTGACTTCACATGGTTGACTTCACATGGTTGACTTCACACGGTTGACTTCACACGGTTGACTTCACACGGTTGACTTCACACGGTTGACTTCACATGGTTGACTTCACACGGTTGACTTCACACGGTTGACTTCACACGGTTGACTTCACATGGTTGACTTCACACGGTTGACTTCACACAGTTGTCAGTGTGAAAGAAAGCCGAACACACTTCAGCCCAGTGTGAACAAAAAAAAAAGGATTCAGGCGCAAAAGGCTGAGGGAAACAGCTGAGCAGGGATAACGAATGTTTTCTGGATGTAGTTGTCAATATTTATTCTCTTTCCCAGAGAGAGAGAGAGAGAGAGAGAGAGACAGCAACACAGCAAGAAGTTGTCTCTAGAGCCATATAATAAAACATGGTTATGTGTATGCTCTGGTTGTCTTCATTTGTGTTCTCAGTCACATCCAAGTGCTGCTGTTGGAAGCCATTTGAGGTGACTTTATCCCACATGACCAACAACACTTCTACACACACAATGGAAAGTAAAGTGACTGTTTGAATCAGGGGAAAATCTCTGTTTTTAAAAAGGAATCTGTAGTCTTACACTGAGTGGACAAAACATTAGGAACACCTATTCGTTCCATGACATAAACTGACCAGGTGAATCCAGGTCAAAGCTATGATCCCTTATTGATGTTGCCTATTAAATCAACTTCAATCAGTGTAGATGAAGGGGAGGAGACAGGTTAAAGAAGGATTTTTAAGCCATGAGACAATAGAAAAATGGGATTGTGCATATGTGCCATTGGAGGCTGAATGCAAGACAAATTCTCAGGGAGGGCAATTTTTCTGATGATTTAGGTGCCCTACACAACATTGCAACGCTGCTGGGTTGTCCACGCAACAACATGAAGACAGGTGTGCATCATATAAGTCCACCACCCAAAGGACATCCAGCCAACTTGATCACAAAAGTGGGAAGCTGGAGTCAAAAGCAAAATAAGTTATCACTGTAAAAATAATGACACCTTGTAGAGTCACATTCCCCGATGGACTGCATAAACAATTGCTGAGGGCAGAAACAAATGCAATATCAGCTGAAAATAGTGTTCTTAATGTTTTGTTCAGATTGTATATTGATCAGAAAAAAACACCATATTTTTTGATATCTGTTTACATCTGGATTTACCTCTGTGGCCCTCACTTGACGACAAGAGCTGTCGAGGGCACGTTTGGGATAGAGACAGCATCGATGTCCTTCTTCTGTAGCTTCTGGTACAGAATGTCGACGTGAGGCAGTGATTTGTTGACGACAGCCGGAGACAAAAATTTAAAGGTGAGGCAGTGGGATCCTGACGTAGCGGAGACAGCCTCTCTCAAGGTGTGCTGGTCAAATGAACCCAATGAACCCGTCCGGATGGCTTCAAAACATTATATGAGGTCGTCTCGATTCTCGTAGACAGTGTTCACGACTCTGCTGTTGCTAACCTCACGTTGTGGAGGCGGACAGCTAGCCTGTATGCCCTCATGCCAGTTTTGGCAATATTCACTCTCCCAAAAGCAGACAATCTCAAACAGCTATATGTGGGTCTTTGACAGCTAATTTTTCTTAATCTTTTCTGGAACACTTGCATGACGGTAACACCAGTCTGTCCAAGGTGCAGCTGTCTGCTGTGCCTGTCACTTCAGGGGAAGAGAGTAAGCAGGGGTAGCAAAAAACTGCATTAGCAACATCGCAGCCTGCTAGCCATTATTTTCCGTTCATACCAATTTTTGGAAAATCCTCGGGTGTAGGACTAACCCCTTCTTAGTAGACACCTGTTGAATTATTAAATTTGGTCTGGGAGGAATGCTAATTGCTTTTCGTGGTGCCAATTTATCTTCATTGTTCGCCGACAAAAAGGAACTTCGTTCAAAGACACAATCGAGTTGGACTGAAGCCTAGCTGTCTTTTGATAGTAGTAGTGAATTGAGACAGGCTGCTACCTGGTCTTGGAGGAGGCCGTACGTTCATTCGTGGCAGCAGTTATGTATGACGAAAGCGCGTAAGTGCAAGCCCACAGACACCCATAGAGAATGTATTGAAAGCTTTGAAATGTGACAAAACTAGATTTTACATGGGAGTCATGACAGACTTCTGGGCGATTTTCAACCTGACTGAAATCGCCCAAAAAACGGGCGGGGCCATTTGAAGCACGACTTACAGCCTGATTTGCACACGTTTAGTGGCAGAGCAGATCAGACGTGAACACTGCCAACTGCTGTTGCCGTGATATAAGGTTTTATAAATTGTATAAAAAAAAACAGATTTTTTTTTTATTTAATTTTTTTTTTTATAATTGATTAGAAAAAAAATCCCTTCCTTTTCCCGTTTGGCAGTGCCGTCGCCCATATCGCCCTATTGAACAGGCACGTCCCTGCATATGTGCCATTCAGAGCTGACTGCCATGGGCAAGACAAAATATTTAAGTGCCTTTGAGAACGGGGTATGCGTAGTAGGTTCCAGTGTAATGCAAGAACTGCAACGCTGCTGTGTGTTTCACACTGAACAGAGGAAGGCATTGTGTATGGACTGGAATGGTCCACCACCCAAAGGACATCCTGAGCCAACTTGACACAACTGTGGGATCATTGGAACGCCATGGGGCCAGCATCCCTGTGGAACGCTTGACACCTTGTAGAGTCCATGCTCCGATGGACTGAGGCGGTTCTGAGGGCAGAAGGGGATGCAACTCAGTAATAGTGTTCCTAATGTTTTGTCCACTCAGTGTATATGATAGAAAAAAAACACCATAGACTTCCCATTACATGTAGTTGTCTACATCTGGATTAGTATTCTGCTCTGTGTTCCTCAGTTGACGGCAGCAGAGACAGATTTCAAGGTGAGAAAGTGGGATGCCAGATTTGACCATCTCACTCCTGTTCAGTGGAAGGAAAGAGAGAAAGGAGACGAAGCAGCTCCTGAGTATCTGTCTGTCACCATCGTTGAGAGACGGGTCACACCAAGGTGCAGCGTGGTTATGCAAACATGTTTATTAAACTCAATAAACATAAACAAAACAAGAAACAACGTAACGTGAAGTCCTCTGGCTAAATACACTGCTCAAAAAAATAAAGGGAACACTTAAACAACACAATGTAACTCCAAGTCAATCACACTTCTGTGAAATCAAACCTGTCCACTTAGGAAGCAACACAGAGATTGACAATAAATGTCACATGGTGTTGTGCAAATGGAATAGACAACAGGTGGAAATTATAAATTATAAATTAGCAAGACACCCCCAATAAAGGACTGGTTTTGCAGGTGGTGACCAAAGACCACTTCTCAGTTTCCTATGCTTCCTGGAAAATGTTTTGGTCACTTTTGAATGCTGGAGGTGCTTTCACTCTAGTGGTAGCATGAGCGGAGTCTAGAAAAACCCACACAAGTGGCTCAGGTAGTGCAGCTCGTCCATGGATGGCACATCAATGTGAGCTCCTGGCAAGAAGGTTTGCTGTGTCTGTCAGCGTAGTGTCCTGAGCATGAAGGCGCTACCAGGAGACAAGCCAGTACATCAGGAGACGTGGAGGAGGCCCTAGGAGGGCAACAACCCTGCAGCAGGACTGCCTGGTTTACCTCCGCCTTTGTGCAAGGAGGAGCAGTAAAGGAGCACTGCCAGAGCCCTGCAAAAGTGACCTCCAACAGGCCACAAATGTGCATGTGTCTGCTCAAACGGTCAGAAACAGACTCCATGAGGTGGTGGTATGAGGGAATAAACGTCCACAGGTGGGGGTTGTGCTTACAGCCCAACACCGTGCAGAGACGTTTGTCATTTGCCATAGGAACACCAAGATTGGCAAATTCGCCACTGGCGCCCTGTGCTCTTCACAGATGAAAGCAGGTTCACACTTAGCACGTGACAGACGTGACAGAGTCTGGAGACGCCGTGGAGAACGTTCTGCTGCCTGCAACATCCTCCAGCATGACCGGTTTGGCGGTGGGTCAGTCATGGTGTGGGGTGGCATTTATTTGGGGGGCCGCACAGCCCTCCATGTGCTCGCCAGAGGTAGCCTGACTGCCATTAGGTACCTGAGATGAGATCCTCAGAACCCTTGTGAGACCATACACCTGTGCAACCCTGGGTTCCTCCTAATGCAAGATAATGCCAAGACAAAGATGTGGCAAAGGTGTGTCAGCAGTTCCTGCAAGAGGAAGGCTGGGATGCTATGGAATGGCCCGCCCATTCCCCAGTTTGAAGATGAGCAACATCTGGGACATCATGTCTCGCTCCATCCACCAACGCCACGTTGCACCAATCTCCTGTCCAGGAGTTGGCTACCATGCAAGAGTCTCACAGGTGGGGGAGGAGATCCCTCAGTAGACCAATCCGCCACCTCATCAGGAGCATGCCCAGGCGTTGTAGGGAGGTCATACAGGCACGTGGAGGCCACACACTACTGAGCCTCATTTTGACTTGTTTTAAGGACATTACATCAAAGTTGGATCAACCTGTAGTGTGTGTTTTTCCACTTTAATTTTGAGGGTGACTCCAAATCCAGACCTCCATGGGTCTGAAGTTTGATCAATTTGATTTCCATTTAAGATTTTTGTGTGATGTTTGTGGTCAGCACATTCAACTATGTAGAACCTTTTGGTAAAAAATAAGACCTTATTTAATTGGAGGACAGATCTAGGATGAGTTATTTCCAGTGTTCCCTTTACTGTTTTTGAGGGGTGTACAACAAGCCTAACACGGAACAAGATTTTCAGCAAAGGTAGGGAAACTGCTACTTAAGTAAAGGATCCCCAATCAGAGACAACGATCGACAGCTGCCTCTGATTGGGAACCACACCCGGCCAGAAACCTAGATCCTAAACATAGAAATTCTAACATAGATCCTCACGCCCTGTCCAAACCAACTAAAGACAACAGGCCTCTCAAGGCCAGGGCGTGACACTGTCAAAGTAAAGCCCTGGTTCAGCTTCTGAGTGTCTGTCGAAGAAAAGCCCTGGTTCAGCTCCTGAATACCTGTCGAAGAAAAGCCCTGGTTCAGCTCCTGAATATCTGTCGAAGAAAAGCCCTGGTTCAGCTCCTGAGTGTCTGTCGAAGTAAAGCCCTGGTTCAGCTCAGTGTGTGAAAGCCTTGTCGAAGAAAAGCCCAGGTTCAACTCCTGACCTGTGTCATGTCGAAGAAAAGGTATGTAATAAAGTATTGAGACACTACCTATTGACCAAATACTTATTTTCCACTCCATAATGTCTGTCAAAGTAATTCATTAAAAATCCTACTGAGTGATTTTCGAAGTAAAGCCCATTTCAGCTCCTCATACCTGTCGAAGAAAAGCCCTATGATGAAAGCTCCATGTGTTCTCATCCAATAAGGGAATAAAGGGAATTTGAGAGGGAAACACTTGTGTCCCAAATGTCATCCTATCCCAGGTATAGTTTACTACTTTTGATCAGGGCATTATATATATATATAATATTGCACTATATATCCTCGGGCAGTTCTAGGGAGTAGGGTGCCATTTGGACACAAATAGGAATTCTTCAGGGCGGTTCTGCATACCTCTCCATCTACAGTATCTGGATCCTTCAGGGCAGTTCTGCATACCTCTCCATCTACACTATCTGGATCCTTCAGGGCAGTTCTGCATACCTCTCCATCTACAGTATCTGAATCCTTCAGGGCAGTTCTGCATACCTCTCCATCTACACTATCTGGATCCTTCAGGGCAGTTCTGCATACCTCTCCATCTACACTATCTGGATCCTTCAGGGCAGTTCTGCATACCTCTCCATCTACAGTATCTGAATCCTTCAGGGCAGTTCTGCATACCTCTCCATCTACAGTATCTGAATCCTTCAGGGCAGTTCTGCATACCTCTCCATCTACACTATCTGGATCCTTCAGGGCAGTTCTGCATACCTCTCCATCTACAGTATCTGGATCCTAGACAGGGCAGTTCTAGGCATAGAGATATTTCTCCATCTACAGCAGAACTGAATCCTTCAGGGCAGTTCTGCATACCTCTCCATCTACAGTATCCTGAATCCTTCAGGGCATTGTCCATACCTAGACAGCAGTGACTAATATCCTTTAGTTCTGTTATTCTCCATCTACACTAGAATCCTTCAGGGACTAATATACCTCTCCAGACAGCTACTATATCTGTTATTGTCCATCCTAGACAGCAGTGACTAATATCCTTTATTCTGTTATTGTCCATCCTAGAGAGTAGTGACTAATATCCTTTATTCTGTTATTGTCCATCCTAGACAGCAGTGACTAATATCCTTTATTCTGTTATTGTCCATCCTAGAGAGCAGTGACTAATATCCTTTATTTAGGCATCCTAGAGATGATTCTGTTATTAATATCCTAGAGAGTGTGTTCTGTTATTGTCCATCCTAGACAGCAGTGACTAATATCCTTTATTCTGTTATTGTCCATCCTAGACAGCAGTGACTAATATCCTTTATTCTGTTATTGTCCATCCTAGAGAGACTAATATCCTTTAGTTATTGATCCTAGAGAGTAGTAATATCCTTTATTCTGTTATTGTCCATCCTAGAGATTAGTGACTAATATCCTTTATTCTGTTATTGTCCATCCTAGAGATTAGTGACTAATATCCTTTATTCTGTTGTCCAGTCTAGATAGTAGTGAGTACTATCCTTTGATATTGTTGTCATCTGTAGCTCAATTGGTAGAGCATGGCGCCAGGGTAGTGGGTTCGATCCCCGGGACCACCCATACGTAAAAATGTATGCACACATGACTGTAAGTCGCTTTGGATAAAAGCGTCTGCTAAATGATATATTATATTATTAATTATATGAATCATAATTACCACAGGCTGTGTTCTGTTAGTCTCTGAACACACAGACTTACACAGATAAATGATGTGCTGCAACTATTTATTAACTTAACTTCGGATCCCGTGTCAGCGTTACGTTCTTCAATGCAGAAACAAATAGTGGTTGTCAAACTTAAAGCTACAGTCTGTAATCTAAAAACAACAAAGTGGCAGCTGGCTGTACATTATTAATTAAAAAGTCCCTAAATTGATGTACCAATCGCAGACTGTAGCTTTAAAAAGTGACAAATGTCTGTACTGTAAATACAGGAACCAGTCAACCAATGAGATCTAACTATACATCAGTAGTGTATGGTTCTTTATGTAGACCCAAGACATTTAGTTTCATTTCTCGTTATTTGAGATGACTCTTTAACCGACAAGGTTTCCGGCCTACGAATGAGACTATTTGGTGTTTTATTAGGATCCCCATTACCTGTTGCTGAAGCAGCAGCTGCTCTTCCTGGGGTCCACACAGAACATGAAACATGACATAATACAGAACATTACTAGACAAGATTAGCTCCAGGACAGAATAGCACAGGTAAGTGTAAATGTGTTCCGGCTGAAACCCAATGGTGTCATTCATTGTCACCTCATTCATTGTCAGAGGAAGGCCCTCAAAATTGTCAAAGACTCCAGCCACCCTAGTCATAGACTGTTCTCTCTGCTGCCGCACGGCAAGCGGTACCGGAGCGCCAAGTCTAGGTCCAAAATACTTCTCAACAGCTTCT
>CM072225.1:4681225-4711225 GCA_036851935.1 Coregonus suidteri | reverse complement strand
TTGGTGGTTCCCTATGAGGAAGGAGTACTGTAGCTTACCGGTCCCTTGGTGGTTCCCTGTGAGGAAGGAGTACTGTAGCTTACCGGTCCCTTGGTGGTTCCCTGTGAGGAAGGAGTACTGTAGCTTACCGGTCCCTGGCACAAAAAAAAAGATTTAGAAACACTAAAAATGGATGAAACGACCACGGACAGTTGGTCCGAGTTGTGCTCCGTAAAAACGACCCAACGTATCATCAGTTAGTTGGCTGAGTTAATATGTAGAGAAGCTTTAACAATCTGCTACTGTAACTCTCAAACGTCAGGACACCCACAGTGCTTTTAGATAGATGAATTACATTCCACATTCCATAGGTGTGAGGAGAGGGTCTCATCTGTTGGTTTGGTCTGAGACGATTCAGTACGTATCCCTGTGCATCAGGGACGTGCCGTCAGGGTTAGGCAGTGCTTAACCTGTGACAAACTAATTTAAAAATATATATATACATTATGAAAAGCCAATAATCTAATGTTATCTACTGTATTTTTTTTCTCAATGATTCTGGTGGTTTTTTATGCTTAAAAAAATAAAA
This sequence comes from Coregonus suidteri, assembly GCA_036851935.1. Taxonomy (NCBI): domain Eukaryota; kingdom Metazoa; phylum Chordata; class Actinopteri; order Salmoniformes; family Salmonidae; genus Coregonus; species Coregonus suidteri. Next base: position 4,710,657 of record CM072225.1, on the reverse strand, counting down.
ATATTTGATAAAACTGCATCAAACTTCAGCTCCAGTGTATTGATGCCTTCCTTTTCCTCCTGTTGAAATAGTTGACGTGCTCGGCTGTTCCCGTGCTCGGCTGTTCCCGTGCTCGGCTGTTCCCGTGCTCGGCTGTTCCCGTGCTCGGCTGTTCCCGTGCTCGGCTGTTCCTGAATCACTGTTAACGAACAGCGTCAGCATCGGCTGCTTTGCTTAGCTCGAAGTAGCTTCATTTGTTCCATTGAGACGATTTCATATTTAGTGAAATATTGTTGTTCCCGGGAATTGAACCCACTACCCTGGCTCTACCAACTGAACTACAACGGACCACTTTTTTTTGTGTGTGTGTGTGTGTGTGTGTGTGTGTGTGTTTAGCAGTATGTCATTTTGTCATTTTGTTGGATGATGTGAAATATACCACCAATCAGAGGCTATCGCTTGTGTATCTTGACTACATTTGGTGAAAATTGTTTGTCAATTTTGGTTAATAGCCTAATGTCACTCTGTTGTATGGTGAACTTCATCATGGTTTATTTGTGAGTAAAACTGCCTTTGATAATAGCCAGTGCTTAACCAGCCACAGACGTCACTGCCGTGCATCACAACACCAAACACAACACAGTGAATGTGCTATGCTTTAACTGTCGTCCTCAAAACCTGTCTTGTCATCCTCAACGACTAGCACTAGCAGCGAGGACAAATCATCTACCATCTACCATGTTTCACGCCGTTTCCTGACAAGGTCATAATAGTGTGTGAGGTCTCTAGGGTCCATGCTACGTAAACTGCCAGATGTGTGATGAAAGGGACTGAGGGGTAGCCACCTACAGGCTAACATTAGAGACATTATAGACTGGCCCCTGGTCAAAAGTAGTTAACTACATAGGGAATAGGGTGGCGTTCGGGATGCGAACATTATAGCCTGTCCCGTGGGGGCGTGTCATGATGAGAGAGCTCCACACAACACACTGGGGTCGTCCGCAGGTCACACACACAAACACACATCTTTCTCCTGCAGAGCTGTAAATGAAATAGCTACCTGTCCCTTTTAATAGCCGTTTCAGAAAACAAGTGCCTGTTTCAAATAAACACCAGGTCTAAATGAATTATTTACGAGGTTACCATTAATTGTTTACGAAGTTTAACGTTTGATTTGTTACATTAAATAATTCAGTAATGATGGCAATCATCCGTTTTTTTTTATATCGGCAGTAAGAAATTGCTAGCCAATTGGCTGCTAACAGCTGAGAACTGCTAGCTAACTGGCAAGCACAGTCAACAACTTCGGGAGTCCAGAACCCTAGAAACCTATTGGCGAAAGTAAGAGCTGCCAAAAAAATGCACAGTCAACAAGGAGAATAATCTGTCAAGAAATGTGACACAGTTTGTAAACGATAACACGTTAGTGCAGGAAATGAAGAAATTGATTAAAATGCTGGAAGTGAACGCTGGATTTAAACAATGAACTATGCAAATGAGCAAAAGCTGTGTACATTAAGGAAATATAATCATGTCTCTAATAAGCTCCTGTTGTGTTCAGTGATTTAAGTAAATATACGCCTGGGCTATTAATTTAAGTTTTACGGTACATACAACCTTCGCATTAAAACAAACCCTCGCACAATTATAACCTGTTCTTTAATAATGGCTAACAACCTCATTGATTTTTACAGGTTGATTTTACAGAGCTGTTGCGTCTGAAGTCGTGTGATTGGAAAGATTGATTGGTCCGTCTGTGCAGAGATGTAATATTTTTTGGGACTATCTGTTCATCCATGTATTGGGCGGCAGATAGCCTAGCGGTTAAGAGCCAGTAACCGAAGGTTGCTGGTTCAAATCCCCCAAATGACTAGGTGAAAAATCTGTTGATGTGCCCTTGCGCAAGGCACTTAACCCTAATCGTTCTGTATAAGAGTGTCTGACAAAATGTACATTACTGGCACTCCCCAGTCTTCCATAGGAATTCTAAAGTTAATTCAATGTTTCAAGGATAAAATGTATTGAATTATTATTTCATATTTTTTGTTGGGGGACAGTAACATTAGTAATCTCCAAAAAGTATACTTGAAGGAATTGTACATTTTAAAATATGTATGTTTATTTCACATAATATACACATAATATACACTGAACAAAAATGTAAACACAACATGTAAAGTGTTGGTCCCATGTTTCATGAGCTGAAATAAAAGATCCCAGAAATGTTCCATCCGCACAAAAAGCTAATTTCTCTCAATTTCTTTGCAAACATGTGTTTACATCCCTGTTAGTGAGCATTTCTCCTTTGCCAAGATAATCCATCCACCTGACAGGTGTGGCATATCAAGAAGCTGACAGCATAATCATTACAGAAGTGCACCTTGTGCTAGGGAAAATAAAAGGCCACACTTTGGTCAAACAAAACAATGACATAATTAACTTGCTCTGGTCATAGGAGTAACAACATGAATTTGTGCATGAGCCAATAATGTGCAATAATGTGGTGTGACTCGAGTTTCAGCTGGAAGACGTCCCCTTTCTGGTCAGTCTAGCAGAGGGGGAGGAGCTGAGGGATGGTCTGACGGTGAGAGGTCAGTCTAGCAGAGGGGGAGGAGCTGAGGGATGGTCTGACGGTGAGAGGTGGATCCTCTGATGCTCTCCCTTCGCTGAGACTGACCATCAAATGCAGGCACCATTAGTCCAGTAAAATAAAGAAAGCAAATTATTTAAATCACTCAGCTGTTCCTCACAATTAATACAATAAACGATGATCTATTACTAGTGTGATCATATAGGCTGCCTCATGTTTTGAAATATAATTTTTAATTGATCTGAGAAGAACAACATTGGTAGGGCAATTGAAGCGTACTCCAACATGCAGTGATGAATATAGCCGACTGAACATAACTGTTTTCAATAGCTTATTGTTGCATAGGCTTGAGTTTTTTTTAAGTCATGTTTAAAAAAAAATTCTGGCCGGTAGATCTCGGCCTGCCTACATTTTGACTCAGAAAGTAATCTCGGCTCAGAAAAAAGTTTGGTGACCACTGCTGTAGGCTATGGTTAGTTATGGCTGGAATTGGTTACAATCTGCCACAGTATGAATGTTGTCAGCTAAGGTATACTAGTGGATAGTAGGACTAGTTGGACGAGGCTATCTGAATGAGCACATGATGAAAGGATTTGAATAAAACAATTAGACAAAAAAATGACTGTGACTAAAACATTTTTTTGTAGGTTAAAGATCAGCTTTAATATTGCTGATTGTGGCTTCCATCAATATACAGTGGGGGGAAAAAAGTATTTAGTCAGCCACCAATTGTGCAAGTTCTCCCACTTAAAAAGATGAGAGAGGCCTGTAATTTTCATCATAGGTACACGTCAACTATGACAGACAAATTGAAGGAAAAAAATCCAGAAAATCACATTGTAGGATTTTTAATGAATTTATTTGAAAATTATATGGTGGAAAATAAGTATTTGGTCAATAACAAAAGTTTCTCAATACTTTGTTATATACCCTTTGTTGGCAATGGCACAGGTCAAACGTTTTCTGTAAGTCTTCACAAGGTTTTCACACACTAAATACTTTTTTTCCCCACTGTATGTTTGTCCGGCTGTGATGGCTTGATACACTGTAATTGTCTGCATCATTTCCAATCCCACATATACTTTATTTTAAATATATGACATACAGTACATATATATATATATATATACAGTACATATATATATTTTGTAATATATTTCCCTTTATTTTCCCCTAATTGGAGTAAAATAATGGACAACAACAGGCTTCTACTTCCAGTTTATACATACTATATACATTTTACGGACACAGTATATTTTACAATTCTCCAGAGATGTAGTCTAAATTGAACAAAGGATGAAATTACTAAAACATGACTAATGCTGAAAGTTATTTTAAAACTAAAACTGAGGGCTCTATTTTCAGCAGGCGTTAAGGAGGCGCAAGTGTCAAACGGCGGTTAGTTTTCGTTTCCGTCATGTAAAACCTGGCACATTGGCATTTTCCAGAGCTAAAGCAAGGTTCTGCAAATTTCCTGTCTAACGTCAGCTCGCTTACGCTGAGGTGGGGAGGGGTGGCAATATTTTAGGTGTATCCTTAAAAACAAGTGCAAAGCATTTCATGCAGCGCTAGGGTAGTTTTAAGAGCCACAAAAAGCAGGTCTAACTGTAACACAGTTGATAATATCATGGAGTTAGAGAATGGAAGCGCAGCCATGACACATTGTCCCAATGGAATGAGAGATTAGCCTTTTGTGCCGGTGAATCTCAAATTTAGAAACGTAAAAAACTATTGGTTCCCCACCATTTAGTTTAATTTGATTAAAAAACTATCGTAGCCTCCCCTCCCCTTCATCAAGGCTGGTTTAGCAGGATCACATACAGTTTAAGTTTTACATACACCTTAGGCAAGTACATTTAAACTCAGTTTTTCACAATTCCTGACATTTAATCCTAGTAAAAATTCCCTGTCTTAGGTCAGTTAGGATCACCACTTCATTTTAAGAATGTGAAATGTCAGAATAATAGTAGAGAGAATGATTTATTTCAGCTTTTATTTATTTCATCACATTCCCAGTGGGTCAGAAGTTTACATACACTCAATTAGTATTTGGTAGCATTGCCTTTAAATTGTTTAACTTGGGTGAAACGTTTTGGGTAGCCTTCCACAAGCTTCCCACAATAAGTTGGGTGAATTTTGGCCCATTCCTCCTGACAGAGCTGGTGTAACTGAGTCAGGTTTGTAGGCCTCCTTGCTCACACACGCCTTTTCAGTTCTGCCCACAAATGTTATATAGGGTTGAGGTCAGGGCTTTGTCCTGATGCGTACTCCAATACCTTTACTTTGTTGTCCTTAAGCCATTTTGCCACAACTTTGGAAGTATGCTTGGGGTCATTGTCCATTTGGAAGACGCATTTGCGACCAAGCTTTAACTTCCTGACTGATGTCTTGAGATGTTACTTCAATATATTCACATAATTTACCTTCCTCATGATGCCATCTATTTTGTGAAGTGCACCAGTCCCTCCTGCAGCAAAGCACCCCCGCAGCATGATGCTGCCACCCCTGTGCTTCACGGTTGGGATGGTGTTCTTCGGCTTGCAAGCAACCCCCTTTTTCCTCCAAACATAACGATGGTCATTATGGCCAAACAGTTCTATAATTGCTTCATCAGACCAGAGGACATTTCTCCAAAAAGTACGATATTTTTCCCAATGTGCAGTTGCAAACCATAGTCTGGTTTTTTATTGCAGTTTTGGAGCAGTGGCTTCTTCCTTGCTGAGTGGCCTTTCAGGTTATGTTGATATAGGACTACTTTTACTGTGGATATAGATACTTTTGTACCTGTTTCCTCCAGGATCTTCACAAGGTCCTTTGCTGTTGTTCTGGGATTGATTTACACTTTGCGCACCAAAGTACGTTCATCTTTAGGAGACAGAACGCGTTTCCTTCCTGAGTGGTATGATGGCTGCATGGTCCCATGGTGTTTATACTTGCGTACTATTTTTTGTACAGATGAACGTGGTACCTTCAGGCATTTGGAAATTGCTCCCAAGGATGAACCAGACTTGTGGAGGTCTACAAATTCTTTTCTGAGGTCTTGGCTGATTTCTTTAGATTTTCCCATGATGTCAAGCAAAGAGGCACTGAGTTTGAAGGTAGGCCTTGAAATACATCCACAGGTACACCTCCAATTGACTCAAATAATGTCAATTAGCCTATCAGAAGCTTCTAAAGTCAAGATATCATTTTCTGGAATTTTCCAAGCTGTTTAAAAGAACAGTCAACTTAGTGTATGTAAACTTCTGACCCACTGGAATTGTGATACAGTGAATTATAAGTGAAATAATCTGTCTGCAAATAATTGTTGGAAAAATTACTTGTGTCATTCACAAAGTAGATTTCATAACCGACTTGCCAAAACTATAGTTTGTTAAAAAGAAATCTGTGGAGTTGTTGAAAAAACGAGTTTTAATGACTCCAACCTAAGTGTATGTAAACTTCCGACTTCAACTGTATTTCACCCATTAGATACGGGAGTTTATCAAAATTTTATTTGTTTTCGAATTCTTTGTGGGTCTGTGCAATCTGAGGGAAGTATGTGTCTCTAATATTGTCATACATTTGGCAGGAAGTTAGGAAGATCAGCTCAGTTGTCACCTCATTTTGTGGGCAGTGTGCACATAGCCTGTCTTCTCTTGAGAGCCAGGTCTGCCTACGGCAGCCTTTCTCAATAGCAAGGCTATCCTCACTGAGTCTGTACATACTCAAAGATTTCCTTATTTTGGGGTCAGTCACAGTGGTCAGGTATTCTTCCACTGTGTACTCTCTGTTTAGGGCCAAATAGCATTCTAGTTTGCTCAGTTTTTTTTTGTAAATTTTTTCCAATGTGTCAAGTAATTCTCTTTTTGTTTTCTCATGATTTGGTTGGGTCTAATTGTGTTGCAGTCCTGGGGCTCTGTGGGGTCTGTTTGTGTTTGTGAACAGAGCCCCAGGGCCAGCGTGCTTAGGGGACTCTTCTCCAGGTTAATCTCTCTGTAGGTGATGGCTTTGTAATGGAGGGTTTGGGAATCCCTTCCTTTTAGGTGGTTGTAGAATTTAACGGCTCTTTTCTGGATTTGGATAATTAGCGGATATCGGCCTAATTCTGCTCTGCATGCATTATTTGGTGTTTAACATTGTACACTGAGGATATTTTATTGCAGAATTCTGCATGCAGAGTCTCAATTTGGTGTTTGTCCCATTTTGTGAATTCTTGGTTGGTGAGCGGAACCCCAGACCTCACAACCATAAAGGGCAATGGGTTATATAACTGATTCAAGTATTTTTAGCCAGATCCTAATTGATATATCAACTTTTATGTTCCTTTTGATGGCATAGAAGGCCCTTCTTGCCTTGTCTCTCAGATCGTTCACAGCTTTGTGGAAGTTACCTGTGGCGCTGATGTTTAGGCCAAGGTATGTATCGTTTTTTGAGCGCTCTATGGCAATGGTGTCTAGATGGAATTTATATTTGTGGTCCTGGCAACTGGACCTTTTTTGGAACACCATTATTTATTTCCTACTGAGATTTACTGTCAGGGCCCAGGTCTGACAGAATCTGTGCAGAAGATCTAGGTGCTGCTGTAGGCCCTCTTTGGTTGGAGACAGAAGCACCGGATCATCAGCAAACAGTAGAAGTTTGACTTCAGATTCCAGTAGGTGTCAGAAGGCGGCGGTGAAATGCGGTAGGCGAAGTCAAACGCAGGACACAGAGCTTACTGGAAACGTACTTTACTTGACAGTAACCAGAAAAGAAAACCATCTCCATACAAGGAGGAAAACAACCCGCACACTAACACTGCCGAAGACGAATACAATAACACACAACACACAATGCACGACAGAGGGTTAAATAGGGGAAACAATACAACATAATGGGGAACAGGTGTACACAATCAGGACAAAACAAGTCAAACACCGAAACATAGATCGGTGGCAGCTAGTACTCCGGGGACGACGAACGCCGAAACCTGCCCGAGCAAGGAGGAGGAGCAGCCTCGGCTGATTCCTTGACAGTAGGGTGAGGCCAGGAGCTGCAGACTGTTCTAGTGCCCTCGCCAAATCGTTGATATATATGTTGAAGAGGGTGGGGCTTATGCTGCATCCCTGTCTCACCCCACGGCCCTGTGGAAAGAAATGTGCGTGTTTTTTGCCAATTATAACCGCACATTTGTTGTTTGTATACATGGATTTTATAACATCGCATGTTTTTCCCCCAAAACCACTTTCTATCAATTTGTATAGCAGACCCTCATGCCAAATTGAGTCAAAAGCTTTTTTGAAATTTTATTTATTTTTATTTTATTTCACCTTTATTTAACCAGGTAAACCAGTTGAGAACAAGTTCTCATTTACAACTGCGACCTGGCCAAGATAAAGCATAGCAGTGCGATAAAAACAAACACAGAGTTACATATGGGGTAAAACAAAACAAAGTCAAAAATACAACAGAAATACATATAATATACAGTGTGCAAATTTAGCAAGTTATGGAGGTAGGCAATAAAATAGGCTATAGTGCAAAATAATTACAATTAGTATTAACACTGTAATGATAGATGTGCAAGAGATGATGTGCAAATAGAGATACTGGGGTACAGATGAGCAAAATAGATAACAATATAGGGATGAGGTAGTTGGGCGGGCTAATTTCAGATGGGCTGTGTACAGGTGCAGTGATCGGTAAGGTGCTCTGACAACTGATGCTTAAAGTTAGTGAGGGAGATAAGTGTCTCCAGCTTCAGAGATTTTTGCAATTTGTTCTAGTCATTGGCAGCAGAGAACTGGAAGGAATTGCGGCCAAAGGAGGTGTTGGCTTTGGGGATGACCAGTGAGATATTCCCGCTGGAGCGCAGACTACGGGTGGGTGTTGCTATGGTGACCAATGAGCTAAGATAAGGCGGGGATTTGCCTAGCAGTGATTTATAGATGGCCTGGAGCCAGTGGGTTTGGCGACGAATATGTAGTGAGTACCAGCCAACAAGAGCGTACAGGTCACAGTGGTGGGTATTATATGGGGCTTTGGAGACAAAACAGATGGCACTGTGATAGACTACCTCCAATTTGCTGAGTAGAGTGTTGGAGGCTATTTTGTAAATGACATCGCCGAAGTCAAGGATCGGTAGGATCAGTTTTACGAGGGCATGTTTTGGCAGCATGAGTGAAGGAGGCTTTGTTGCGAAATAGGAAACCGATTCTAGATTTAACTTTGGATTGGAGATTCTTAATGTGAGTCTGGAAGGAGAGTTTACAGTCTAACCAGACACCTAGGGATATGTAGTTGTCCACATACTCTAGGTCAGACCCGTCGAGAGTAGTGATTCTAGTCGGGTAGGCGGGTGCAAGCAGCGTTCGGTTGAAGAGTATGCATTTAGTTTTACTAGTGTTTAAGAGCAGTTGGAGGCTACTGAAGGAGTGTTGTATGGAATTGAAGCTCGTTTGGAGGTTTGTTAACACAGTGTCCAATGAAGGGCCAGATGTATACAAAATGGTGTCGTCTGCGTAGAGGTGGATCTGAGAGTCACCAGCAGCAAGAGCGACGTCATTGATATACACAGAGAAAAGAGTCGGCCCAAGAATTGAACCCTGTGGCACCCCCATAGAGACTGCCATAGGTCCAGACAACAGGCCCTCCAATTTGACACATTGAACTCTATCTGAGAAGTAGTTGGTGAACCAGGCGAGGCAGTCATTTGAGAAACCAAGGCTATTTAGTCTGCCAATAAGAATGCGGTGGTTGACAGAGTCGAAAGCCTTGGCCAGGTCAATGAAAACGGCTGCACAGTACTGTCTATTATCGATCGCGGTTATAATATCGTTTAGGACCTTGAGCGTGGCTGAAGTGCACCCATGACCAGCTCGGAAACCGGATTGCATAGCGGAGTAGGTACGGTGGGATTCGAAATGGTCGGTGATCTGTTTGTTGACTTGGCTTTCAAAAACTTTTGAAAGGCAGGGCAGGATGGATATGGGTCTGTAACAGTTTGGATCTAGAGTGTCACCCCCTTTGAAGAGGGGGATGACCGCGGCAGCTTTCCAATCTCTGGGGATCTCAGACGTTACGAAAGAGAGTGTAGTGGCTTCCTTTCCTCTTTACCATAGCCACTGCCCTAGCCTGAAGCGGGGTTGTTTCGGACGCATACAGTCCACACTCTAAATCTCATGTGCAATTCAAAATGGGTCAATATGCTGAAATGGATGACTGTGTTTTTAAAGATTAAAGGAGGTCTAAAGGGGTATTACGTTTAACAATCAAACCAACAACCGTGTCATTGTAAATTGAGTGAACTAAAAGTGAATGATGGAGGAGGAAATCCCAAATAAGACTCCACTGGAGAGGGCAGAGGAGCATCTAAATTCACTCTATGCAGCCCGGAGAGGCAAACTTGGAGTGTGTACACGCAAAATGAATGAAATAAAAGTCCTTCTTGTTGATGGAGGAAACATTGCAACTGTGAATGAGAGTCTTGAAGCATTTGATGCTGTGCCGAGTACCGAGTTGAACAGGCTAGTAATAGGGGTTGCGACAATTTCGGCGGCTAGTTTTAGAAAGAAAGGGTCCAGATTGTCTAGCCCAGATGATTTGTAGGGGTCCAGATTTTGCAGCTCTTTTAGAACATCAGCTGTCTGGATTTGTGTGAAGGAGAAGCGGTGGGGGCATGGGCATCAACAAAGCATCAACAAAGCATGAGAAGACTTTGCCTTTCTTTTGGTTTGTTTGTTTGTCAATTAGGGTGTGCAGGGTGAATACGTGGTCTGTCGCACGGTAATTTGGTAAAAATCCAATTTGATATTTGCTCAATACATTGTTTTCACTGAGGAAATTAAAGAGTCAGCTGTTAATGATAATGCAGAGGATTTTCCCGAGGTTGCTTCTGATGCATATCCCACGGTAGTTATTGGGGTAAAATGTGTCTCCACTTTTGTGGTTTGGGGTGATCAGTCCTTGGTTCCACATTTTGGGGAAGATGCCAGAGCTAAGGATGATGTTAAAGAGTTTAAGTATAGCCAACTGGAATTTGTGGTCTGTATATTTTTTCATTTCATTGAGGATACCATCAACACCACATGCCTTTTTGGGTTGGAGGGTTTGTATTTTGTCCAGTAGTTCATTCATTGTAATTGGCGAATCCAGTGGGTTCTGGTAGTCTTTAATAGTTGACTCTAAGATTTGTATTTGATCATGTATATGTTTTTGCTGTTTGTTCTTTGTTATAGGACCAAAAAGATTGAAGAAGAGATGGCGCCGGAGGGGATGGCTGTCGTTTTATGGACTCTTAACCAACCGTGCTATTTTGTGTGTTTTTATATCGCATTGTTTGTAACTTATTTTGTACATAATGTTGCTGCTACCGTCTCTTATGACCGAAAAGAGCTTCTGGACATCAGAACACTCACCTTGAACTGGACAAATAATCTTTATTTTATGAGTCGGACGAGAGGGATTTGCTCCAGACACCCGACAGGGCCCTCATCCCCGTCATTCGCAGTAGAAAGAAAATGAGACATTGCGGAAGGAGATCAGGGTGCCTGGTAAGGAGCCAGCGATGAGTGGCTAATCTGCCTTTGCCATCGATACTATTGGCCAAAGTACAATCGCTTGATAATAAAGTGGACGAACTACAAGCACGTATATCCTACCAACGGGACATTAAAAACTGTAATATCTTATGTTTCACCGAGTCGTGGCTGAACGATGACATGAATAACCTACATTTGGCGGGTTATACGCTGTATCAGCAGGATAAAACAGCATCCTCTGGTAAGACAAGGGGTGGCGGTCTATGTATATTTGTAAACAACAGCTGGTGCACGATATCTAAGGAAGTCTCAAGGTTTTTGCTCGCCTGAGGTAGAGTATCTCATGATAAGCTGTAGACCACACTATCTACCAAGAGAGTTTTCATCTATGATGCTGCTACCCCTGAGCTTCACGGTTGGGATGGGATGGTGTTCTTCGGCTTGCAAGCAACCCCCTTTTTCCTCCAGACATAACGATGGTCATTATGGCCAAACGGGGGGGGGGGGGGGGGGGGGGGGTCTGGGAGAGTGTCTTGCTGGTCTGGGCGGGTGTCTGTTGATCTGTGGTTTCTGTGTGAGGTGTTGGGTCTGCGGTTGAGGGCGATGTCCTTTCGGCTCCGGGCGAAGGTGGGCACTGCTGCCTTGTACAGGTGGACCTGGTCGTAAAGGCTGTTCAAGTCCAGGGTGGAGTGGTGGGCCAGGTAGACATTTGGTTTTGAGGCACAGTCACAGGAAATACTTGCATTTACCCGCTGTATGGTAGCAGGGTGGAAGTCTTTCCGTGGTAGCAGGGTGGAGATAACCACTGTTGGGGAAAATAGAAGAAGCTTTTTCTATTACTCCCTTGATAGCTGTGGCCACCCTTTCCTGCTGTGCTCTCAGGTCGTTTGTGCCTGTGTGTATTATTAGGTGGCTGGGTGATCCTAATTGTTCCTCAGACAGAAGGTCTAGGGTGTGCTGGGTGTTTGGACACCAGAGTTTAGACACTGTGTGTTTGGGAAAAAGTGTATTTTCTTGTTTGTATTCCCGTTTGAGTCAATAAGGAGTACAATCTGTGGCTTGTCCTCAGTGGGTGTGGGGGGGTCATCAGGAGGTCTATCAGGGTGGCTGATGGGGGGGGGGGGGGTGCCCAGAAGGGGTTGAATCCCCTGGGCTTCTTCATTTGTTTGTCCGGCTGTGATGTCGAGGCTATGGTCAGGGTCTAGGGTGGACTGGATTCGAACCAGGATCTCTAGTGGCACAGTTAGCACTGCGATGCAGTGCCTTAGACCACTGCGCCACTCAGGAGTCTATTATGAAGAGGTCTGGTCAGGAGTCTATTATATTATGAAGAGGTCTGGTCAGGAGTCTATTATGAAGAGGTCTGGTCAGGAGTCTATTATGAAGAGGTCTGGTCAGGAGTCTATTATGAAGAGGTCTGGTCAGGAGTCTATTATGAAGAGGTCTGGTCAGGAGTCTATTATGAAGAGGTCTGGTCAGGAGTCTATTATGAAGAGGTCTGGTCAGGAGTCTATTATGAAGAGGTCTGGTCAGGGTCTATTATGAAGAGGTCTGGTCAGGAGTCTATTATGAAGAGTCTGGTCAGGAGTCTATTATGAAGAGGTCTGGTCAGGAGTCTATTATGAAGAGGGTCTGGTCAGGGGTCTATTATGAAGAGGTCTGGTCTGGAGTCTATTATGAAGAGGTCTGGTCTGGAGTCTATTATGAAGAGGTCTGGTCAGGAGTCTATTATGAAGAGGTCTGGTCAGGAGTCTATTATGAAGAGGTCTGGTCTGGAGTCTATTATGAAGAGGTCTGGTCAGGAGTCTATTATGAAGAGGTCTGGTCAGGAGTCTATTATGAAGAGGTCTGGTCTGGGAGTCTATTATGAAGAGGTCTGGTCTGGAGTCTATTATGAAGAGGTCTGGTCAGGAGAGTCTATTATGAAGAGGTCTGGTCAGGAGTCTATTATGAAGAGGTCTGGTCTGGAGTCTATTTGTGAAGAGGTCTGGTCAGGAGTCTATTATGAAGAGGTCTGGTCTGGAGTCTATTATGAAGAGGTCTGGTCAGGAGTCTATTATGAAGAGGTCTGGTCAGGAGTCTATTATGAAGAGGTCTGGTCTGGAGTCTATTATGAAGAGGTCTGGTCTGGAGTCTATTATGAAGAGGTCTGGTCAGGAGTCTATTATGAAGAGGTCTGGTCAGGAGTCTATTATGAAGAGGTCTGGTCAGGAGTCTATTATATTATGAAGAGGGCTGGTCTCTCCCCTCTCTGTTGTCACAATTTCCACAAAACAAAATAATTGACGTCCACAGGATAATAGGTGTATTTATACTGAATGCTAGTCGCTAGCTGGCTCAGCAGTGTGTTTGTCTATCATCAGGGGATTGATCTAAATGGTTGAATAAGTCATTACTGTTGACAGCCTGTATTAGAGGGAGTATGGAGGGCTTTTCTTGCCCACTGGGTATTCAGTCAGCTGGTTGAGGAGTGGAGAGGAGAGACAGAGATTAGTGATTCACGCACCACTTCTCTGCTGCGGCTGAGAGTAGAGTCTCTAACCAGTCTCTAATGAAGTGTTCTCTGGCTGTTGGTCGTATAATATGCCCTAATACCTAGTTATTGATTAATCATTTGGACAAATTACTGATATTGATTAAGCATTTGGACAAATGACAGATATGAATTAAGAATTTGGACAAATGACTGATATTGATTGTGCTTACAACTGCGGTAGCCTGGTGCCAGATCTGTTTGTGCAGTCTTGTCAACTCCTATGGCCATTGTCACACTGTTGTAGAAACAGATGTGGGACCAGGCTATGACAGTGGTGCTGAAGATAGTGAACATTCTTCTGGCACATTGTTTGCAATCCAACAGCTCCATACTGTATCCAACAGCTCCAAACTGTATCCAACAGCTCCACACTGTATCCAACAGCTCCAAACTGTATCCAACAGCTCCAAACTGTATCCAACAGCTCCACACTGTATCCAACAGCTCCAAACTGTATCCAACAGCTCCAAACTGTATCCAACAGCTCCACACTGTATCCAACAGCTCCACACTGTATCCAACAGCCCCACACTGTATCCAACAGCTCCAAACTGTATCCAACAGCTCCACACTGTATCCAACAGCTCCACACTGTATCCAACAGCTCCACACTGTATCTAACAGCTCCACACTGTATCCAACAGCTCCAACTGTATCCTCCAGCTCCACTGTATCCAACAGCTCCACACTGTATCCAACAGCTCCAAACTGTATTCCAACAGCTCCAAACTGTATCCAACAGCTCCAAACTGTATCCAACAGCTCCAAACTGTATCCAACAGCTCCAAACTGTATCCAACAGCTCCAAACTGTATCCAACAGCTCCACACTGTATCCAACAGCTCCAAACTGTATTCAACAGCTCCAAACTGTATCCAACAGCTCCAAACTGTATTCAACAGCTCCAAACTGTATCCAACAGCTCCACACTGTATCCAACAGCTCCACACTGTGTCCAACAGCTCCAAACTGTATTCAACAGCTCCACACTGTATTCAACAGCTCCAAACTGTATCCAACAGCTCCAAACTGTATCCAACAGCTCCAAACTGTATTCAACAGCTCCACACTGTATCCAACAGCTCCAAACTGTATTCAACAGCTCCAAACTGTATCCAACAGCTCCAAACTGTATCCAACAGCTCCAAACTGTATCCAACAGCTCCAAACTCAACAGCTCCAAACTGTATCCAACAGCTCCACACTGTATCCAACAGCTCCAAACTGTATTCAACAGCTCCAAACTGTATCCAACAGCTCCAAACTGTATTCAACAGCTCCAAACTGTATCCAACAGCTCCTCCACACTGTATTCAACAGCTCCACACTGTGTCCAACAGCTCCAAACTGTATTCAACAGCTCCACACTGTATTCAACAGCTCCAAACTGTATTCAACAGCTCCAAACTGTATCCAACAGCTTCAAACTGTATTCAACAGCTCCAAACTGTATCCAACAGCTCCAAACTGTATACAACAGCTCCACACTGTATCACACCTTTTCTCAAATGCGTACAAGCAAATTGTGGGATCTGTGTTTAAATGTATTAATAGCAGAACAGCTATGACCAAATGCTCAAATACATTTGAACAGTTTCATTCCAAAATGCTTTATATCAATTTTCAGAATAAAATTAAATGTGTTTAAAAAATGTATTAAATAGATTGGTGTGTTTATTCACCATTACATTTACATTTTATTCATTTAGCAGACGCTCTTATCCAGAGCGACTTACAGGAGCAATTAGGGTTAAGTGCCTTGCTCAAGGGCACATCAACTGATTTTTCACCTAGTCGGCTGGGGGATTAGAACCAGCAACCTTTCGGTTACTGGCACAACGCTCTTAACCACTAAGCTACCTGCTGCCCCCAACATTCCACCATCTAAATCATGGAATGTTCAATGACATGTATTTATAATATGCCATTTAGCAGACGCTTTTATCCAAAGCGACTTGCAGTCATTTGCGCAAACATTTTTACGTATGGGAGGTCCCGGGGATCGAACCCACTGTAGAGCATGTAGAGCATGGCGTTTGCAACGCCAGGGTTGTGGGTTCGCTTCCCACGGGGGGTATAAAAATAAATAAAAAATAAAAATAAAAAAATACAATAAAAATAATGTATGCACTAACTGTAAGTCGCTCTGGATAAGAGCGTCTGCTAAATGACTTAAATGTAAAATGTAAATGTAGGGGAAACAGTGTAGCAGTAATCTAGTGTGAGTCTACTGTGAGGGATTATGGCAGTAGTCTAGTGTGAGGGGTTATGGCAGTAGTCTAGTGTGAGGGGTTATGGCAGTAGTCTAGTGTGAGGGGTTATGGCAGTAGTCTAGTGGGAGGGGTTATGGCAGTAGTCTAGTGTGGGGGGTTATGGCAGTAGTCTAGTGTGAGGGGTTATGGCAGTAGTCTAGTGTGAGGGGTTATGGCAGTAGTCTAGTGTGAGGGGTTATGGCAGTAGTCTAGTGTGGGATGTTATGGCAGTAGTCTAGTGTGAGGGGTTATGGCAGTAGTCTAGTGTGAGGGGTTATGGCAGTAGTCTAGCGGGAGGGGTTATGGCAGTAGTCTAGTGGGAGGGGTTATGGCAGTAGTCTAGTGTGAGGGTTTATGGCAGTAGTCTAGTGGGAGGGGTTATGGCAGTAGTCTAGTGTGAGGGGTTATGGCAGTAGTCTAGTGTGAGGGGTTATGGCAGTAGTCTAGTGTGAGGGGTTATGGCAGTAGTCTAGTGTGGAGGGGTTATGGCAGTAGTCTAGTGTGGGGGTTATGGCAGTAGTCTAGTGTGAGGGGTTATGGCAGTAGTCTAGTGTGAGGGGTTATGGCAGTAGTCTAGCGGGAGGGGTTATGGCAGTAGTCTAGTGGGAGGGGGGTTATGGCAGTAGTCTAGTGGGAGGGGTTATGGCAGTAGTCTAGTGTGAGGGTTTATGGCAGTAGTCTAGTGTGAGGGGTTATGGCAGTAGTCTAGTGTGAGGGGTTATGGCAGTAGTCTAGTGTGAGGGGTTATGGCAGTAGTCTAGTGTGAGGGGTTATGGCAGTAGTCTAGTGTGAGGGGTTATGGCAGTAGTCTAGTGTGAGGGGTTATGGCAGTAGTCTAGTGTGAGGGGTTATGGCAGTAGTCTAGTGTGAGGGGTTATGGCAGTAGTCTAGTGGGAGGGGTTATGGCAGTAGTCCAGTGGGAGGGGTTATGGCAGTAGTCTAGTGTGAGGGGGTTATGGCAGTAGTCTAGTGGGAGGGGTTATGGCAGTAGTCTAGTGTGAGGGGTTATGGCAGTAGTCTAGTGGGAGGGGTTATGGCAGTAGTCTAGTGGGAGGGGTTATGGCAGTAGTCTAGTGTGAGGGGTTATGGCAGTAGTCCAGTGGGAGGGGTTATGGCAGTAGTCTAGTGTGAGGGGTTATGGCAGTAGTCTAGTGGGAGGGGTTATGGCAGTAGTCTGGTGTGAGGGGTTTATGGCAGTAGTCTAGTGTGGGGGGTTATGGCAGTAGTCTAGTGTGGGGGGTTATGGCAGTAGTCTAGTGTGGGGGGTGATGGCAGTAGTCTAGTGGGAGGGGTTGTATTAGTCTAGTCTGGGAGGGGTTATGGCAGTAGTCTAGTGGGGAGGGTTTATGGCAGTTGTCTAGTGTGAGGGGTGATGGCAGTAGTCTAGTGTGAGGGGTTATCTAGTAGTCTAGTGTGAGGGGTTATGGCAGTAGAATGTATTTAGTGTGAGGGGTTATGGCAGTAGTCTAGTGTGAGGGGTTATGGCAGTAGTCTAGTGTGAGGGGTTTTGGCAGTAGTCTAGTGTGAGGGGTTATGGCAGGGGAAAACAGTGTTGCAGTAGTCTAGGTGAGGGGTTACAGGCAGTAGTCTAGTGTGAGGGGTTATGGCAGTAGTCTAGTGTGAGGGGTTATGGCAGTAGTCTAGTGGGAGGGTTATGGCAGTAGTCTAGTGTGAGGGGTTATGGCAGTAATCTAGTGTGAGGGGTTATGGCAGTAGTCTAGCGGGGAGGGGTTATGGCAGTAGTCTAGCGTGAGGGGTTATGGCAGTAGGTCTAGTGTGAGGGGTTATGGCAGTAGTCTAGTGTGAGGGGTTATGGCAGTAGTCTAGCGGGGAGGGTTATGGCAGTAGTCTACTGTGAGGGGTTATGGCAGTAGTCTAGTGTGAGGGGTTATGGCAGTAGTCTAGTGGGAGGGGTTATGGCAGTAGTCTAGTGTGAGGGGTTATGGCAGTAGTCTAGTGGGAGGGGTTATGGCAGTAGTCTAGTGGGAGGGGTTATGGCAGTAGTTCTGTGTGTGAGGGGTTATGGCAGTAGTCTAGTGGGAGGGGTTATGGCAGTAGTCTAGTGGGAGGGTTTATGGCTGTGTTACTTCATAACAATTGGCTGAAAGGGACTAAGTGTGAAAAAACCCTAAAAGTTATTCACGTTTTGTTTTGTCTGCTTATCAAGAGATAAGTATGGTTGTGTTAATCTTTTTGCTGGGAGTCGTGTTCTTTTGATGAACGTATTTGCAGTTTTGATGGTATAGTATAGTTTAAATTAATGTATTTATGTTTTGACGGTATAATATACTTTAGATTAATGTATTTATGTTTTGACGTTATATTATAGTTTAGATGAATGTATTTATGTTTTGACGGTATAATATAGGTTTTAGTTGAATGTATTTATGTTTTGACGTTATATTATAGTTTAGATGAATGTATTTATGTTTTGAGAAGGCAATGACATTTTGAAAACCCATTTACTGTTCGGCAAAAGGCCACCGAGTTCTGTGTTTCTTGTGCACTCTGTTTTGAAAATGGACATTGTTCCAAAAAGTGCTTGTAAGCAATTGAGAACAGCTGTAACACAGAAAAGCTGTGGCATCTAGCCTGGTCTAAGATGTGTTCGTGCTGTCTTGTTAACTCCTATGGTCATTGTCACATTGCTGAATTGGGCACGACATCACAAACAGATCTGAAACCATGCTAAAATATGGTGCTGAATCTGGTGAACACGAGGCCCAGGGAGGAGCGTGATATTTCAACCTCTTCTGGCATGGCTTTGTGTTCCCCGTGTTTTCACTGCCTGTCATTTTCGGATTGAAAACATCACATTGGCTTTGGTCAAAATGTGTGCACTACAAAGGGAATAGAGTGTTGTTTGAAAGGCAATAGGATGTCATTCGAGAGAATAGGGTATGTCTTTCAGAGGCAATAGGGTGTCATTTGAGACAGTAAAATAAACTGATTGTCTGATTGTCTCTCCATGGTGTATCTTTATTCAGTGACCAGACCGTAGAAAATCACATTATCTCACTCATTACTGATCTATCCAGACCAGACCGTAGATAATCACATTGTCTCACTCATTACTGATCTATCCAGACCAGACCGTAGATAATCACATTGTCTCACTCATTACTGATCTATCCAGACCAGACCGTAGATAATCACATTGTCTCACTCATTACTGATCTATCCAGACCAGACCGTAGATAATCACATTATCTCACTCATTGTCAAGTAATTAAACTGAAAATGTCCTTCGCTGAGGCTTTGTTTGCATTCCAAACGGCTCCCTATTATAATAATAATAATATGCCATTTAGCAGACACTTTTATCCAAAGCGACTTACAGTCATGCGTGCGTACATATTACCATTGGGTAGTGCCAGGGATCGAACCCACTACCCTGGCCTTACAAGCGCCATGCTCTACCAACTGAGCTACAGAGGACTACGCTCTACATAGAACACTAATTCTGACCATAGGGACCATAGGGAATAGGGAATAGGGAATAGGGAATAGGGTGCCATTTGGTAAGCCGTCTTCATCTGACCACATAGCATCCTAATTACCAGATAAAGATAAATGACAAGACTCCCAAAAAAAGGGTCTCAGAAGACCATGGCACCATATTCCCTTTGTAGTGCACTGCCCATAGGCCTCCTGTCAAAAGTAGTGCACTAAAAAAGGAACAGGGTGCCATTTGGGACTTACACCATTTCAATTTATCCAAAAGGCCACTTGATCCAGCTTTTGAAGTATACATACTTGATCTGTCCTTCACATTTTGCAATTACTTGTTCTTCAGTACTTCTAATTGTCTGCATTAATGTAATACTCCATTCTTCAGCTGTAATCAATCTAGTTACCACAAAACCAGGTATATTTACCAGACTTGGTTGATCTCATCCTTAAAGGAAAACTCCACCCCAAAACTATATTTGGGTATTTGTTTCATTAGTCCATTGTTGATATAGTCCCAAAATGTGTTGCATGTCATGAAGTTTTGAAGATATGTAAGTTTCAATATACATAAATCATTCCCATATGATGCGTTTTGCAGAATGCAGACATCATGTCAGTAATCAAGTTTTGAAGATATGTAACTATTCAAATACAGATGTCCTTCCCGCATGATACATTTTGCATGAGATGTTTTACATATCTTCAACATTTAATTGGGAGTGTTTTGGGAGTTTCTTGACTGGTCTAGTTAGTGGTAATACTTGGGAGTGTTTTGACTGGTCTCTCAGTGGTAATACTTGGGAGTGTTTTGACTGATCTCTTAGTGGTAACACTTCGGAGTGTTTTGACTGATCTAGTTAGTGGTAATACTTGGGAGTGTTTTGACTGGTCTCTCAGTGGTAATACTTGGGAGTGTTTTGACTGGTCTAGTTAGTGGTAATACTTGGGAGTGTTTTGACTGGTCTCTCAGTGGTAATACTTGGGAGTGTTTTGACTGATCTCTTAGTGGTAATACTTGGGAGTGTTTTGACTGGTCTAGTTAGTGGTAATACTTGGGAGTGTTTTGACTGGTCTAGTTAGTTGTAATACTTGGGAGTGCTTTGACTGGTCTTGTTAGTGGTTATACTTGGGAGTGCTTGACTGGTCTAGTTAGTGGTAAAACTTGGGAGTGTTTTGACTGGTTTCTTAGTGATAACACCTGGGAGATTTTGACTGGTACAGTTAGTGGTAATACCTGGGAGTGTTTTGACTGGTCTAGTTAGTTGTAATACTTGGGAGTGTTTTGACTGGTCTCTCATTGGTAACACTTGGGAGTGTTTTGACTGGTCTAGTTAGTGGTAATACTTGGGAATGTTTTGACTGGTCTAGTTAGTGGTAATACTTGGGAATGTTTTGACTGGTCTAGTTAGTGGTAATAATTGGGAGTGTTTTGACTGGTCTAGTTAGTGGTAATACTTGGGAATGTTTTGACTGGTCTAGTTAGTGGTAATACTTGGGAATGTTTTGACTGGTCTAGTTAGTGGTAATACTTGCGGGTGCTTTGACTGGTCTAGTTAGTGGTAATACTTGGGAGTGCTTTGACTGGTCTAGTTAGTGGTAATACTTGGGAGTGCTTTGACTGGTCTAGTTAATACTTTGGAGTGTTTTGACTGGTCTCTTAGTGGTAACACTTGGGAGTGTTTTGACTGGTCTAGTTAGTGGTAATACTTGGCAATGTTTTGACTGGTCTAGTTAGTGGTAATACTTGGGAATGTTTTGACTGGTCTAGTTAGTTGTAATATTTGGGAGTGTTTTGACTGGTCTAGTTAGTGGTAACATATGAGTTTGTCCTTTTGATTATAGGAATAAGGAAGAAAGGCAGGTGTGGGCAGGGTGCTTGTCAGACTGTCTGTGTGTTGAACAATGTGGGTGGGAGGGTGTGAATGAATGTGACCACCTCAGGGTACACAGTGATGCAGCAATATGTTGAGGATCACTGATGGTCAGGAGGAGAGGGGACATCACGACCACAGCCAGAGTGCCCAGCAGTGGTCTGGAGTAAGGGCAAGACAGGGCAAGGGGAGGAGAGAGGACAGAATTGGAGAGGAGAGGAGAGGAGAGATGAAAGGAGTGGAGAGGGGAGAGGGGAGAGGAGAGGAGAGGAGAGGAGAGGAGAGGAGAGGAGAGGAGAGGAGAGGAGAGGAGAGGAGAGGAGAGGAGAGGAGAGGAGAGGAGAGGAGAGGAGAGGAGAGGAGAGGAGAGGAGAGGAGAGGAGAGGAGGAGAGGGGGAGAGGAGAGGAGAGGAGAGGGGGAGGGGAGAGAGATGGAGAGCAGCTTGCATCTGCCACACCAAGGAATCGTCAACTCTGCCACACCGAGGAAACGACAACTCTGCCACACCGAGGAAGCGTCAACTCTGCCACACCGAGGAAACGACAACTCTGCCACACCGAGGAAGCGTCAACTCTGCCACACGAGGAATCATCAATTCAACCCCACTCAGCTATCTTCTGTCTCATTATTCAGCTAGTCACATCAGCCTCAGTGCTGCAGGCACACACAACACACAATACAACATACACACACACACACACACACACACACACACACACACACACAACACACAACACACAGACACAGACACACACTGTCAGTCTTCTAATTGTCTGCATTAATGTAATACTCCATTCTTCAGCTATAATCAATCTATTTACCACACCACCAGGTATATTTACCAGACTTGGTTGATCTCAGCCTTAAAGGAAAACTCCACCACAAAACTATATTTGGGTATTTGTTTCATTAGTCCATTGTTGATATAGTCCCAAAATGTGTTGCATGTCATGAAGTTTTGAAGATATGTAACTTTCAATATACATAAATCATTCCCATATGATGCGTTTTGCAGAATGCAGACATCATGTCAGTAATCAAGTTTTGAAGATATGTAACTATTCAAATACAGTATCCTTCCCGCATGATACATTTTGCATGAGATGTTTTACATATCTTCAACATTTAATTGGGAGTGTTTTGGGAGTTTCTTGACTGGTCTAGTTAGTGGTAATACTTGGGAGTGTTTTGACTGGTCTCTCAGTGGTAATACTTGGGAGCGTTTTGACTGATCTCTTAGT
This sequence comes from Coregonus suidteri, assembly GCA_036851935.1. Taxonomy (NCBI): domain Eukaryota; kingdom Metazoa; phylum Chordata; class Actinopteri; order Salmoniformes; family Salmonidae; genus Coregonus; species Coregonus suidteri. Next base: position 4,688,233 of record CM072225.1, on the reverse strand, counting down.
GGTAATACTTGGGAGTGTTTTGACTGGTCTAGTTAGTGGTAATACTTGGGAGTGTTTTGACTGGTCTAGTTAGTTGTAATACTTGGGAGTGCTTTGACTGGTCTTGTTAGTGGTTATACTTGGGAGTGCTTGACTGTTCTAGTTAGTGGTAAAACTTGGGAGTGTTTTGACTGGTTTCTTAGTGATAACACCTGGGAGATTTTGACTGGTACAGTTAGTGGTAATACCTGGGAGTGTTTTGACTCGTCTAGTTAGTTGTAATACTTGGGAGTGTTTTGACTGGTCTCTCATTGGTAACACTTGGGAGTGTTTTGACTGGTCTAGTTAGTGGTAATACTTGGGAGTGTTTTGACTGGTCTAGTTAGTGGTAATACTTGGGAATGTTTTGACTGGTCTAGTTAGTGGTAATAATTGGGAGTGTTTTGACTGGTCTAGTTAGTGGTAATAATTGGGAGTGTTTTGACTGGTCTAGTTAGTGGTAATACTTGGGAATGTTTTGACTGGTCTAGTTAGTGGTAATACTTGGGAATGTTTTGACTGGTCTAGTTAGTGGTAATACTTGCGGGTGCTTTGACTGGTCTAGTTAGTGGTAATACTTGGGAGTGCTTTGACTGGTCTAGTTAGTGGTAATACTTGGAACTGCTTTGACTGGTCTAGTTAATACTTTGGAGTGTTTTGACTGGTCTCTTAGTGGTAACACTTGGGAATGTTTTGACTGGTCTAGTTAGTGGTAATACTTGGGAATGTTTTGACTGGTCTAGTTAGTGGTAATACTTGGGAATGTTTTGACTGGTCTAGTTAGTGGTAATACTTGGGAGTGTTTTGACTGGTCTAGTTAGTGGTAACATATGAGTTTGTCCTTTTGATAATAGGAATAAGGAAGAAAGGCAGGTGTGGGCAGGGTGCTTGTCAGACTGTCTGTGTGTTGAACAATGTGGGTGGGAGGGTGTGAATGAATGTGACCACCTCAGGGTACACAGTGATGCAGCAATATGTTGAGGATCACTGATGGTCAGGAGGAGAGGGGACATCACGACCACAGCCAGAGTGCCCAGCAGTGGTCTGGAGTAAGGGCAAGACAGGGCAAGGGGAGGAGAGAGGACAGAATGGGAGAGGAGAGGAGAGGAGAGATGAAAGGAGTGGAGAGGGGAGAGGGGAGAGGAGAGAAGTGGAGAGGAGAGGAGAGGAGAGGAGAGGAGAGGAGAGGAGAGGAGAGGAGAGGAGAGGAGAGGAGAGGAGAGGAGAGGAGAGGAGAGAGGAGAGGAGAGGAGAGGAGAGGAGAGGAGAGGAGAGGGAGAGGAGAGGAGAGGAGAGGAGAGGAGAGGAGAGGAGAGGAGAGGAGAGGAGAGGAGAGGAGAGGAGAGGAGAGGAGAGGAGAGGAGAGAAGTGGAGAGGGGGAGGGGAGAGAGATGGAGAGCAGCTTGCATCTGCCACACCAAGGAATCGTCAACTCTGCCACACGAGGAATCATCAATTCAACCCCACTCAGCTATCTTCTGTCTCATTATTCAGCTAGTCACATCAGCCTCAGTGCTGCAGGCACACACAGCACACAATACAACATACACAACACACAACACACAGACACAGACACACACTGTCAGTATCAGGACAAGGAAGGGAAGCACAGGGGGAGGGAGAGGAGAGACCATTATCTGAAGCGGTATTTTTTTAGCTTTTCTTGCCAACGCTTATCAGACAACAGATGAACCAGTGGAACCTAGACCGAGTTTAACACAGTAAACAATGGAATAAAGGTGCTCAGCCAAGTCCGTTCAAATAGATGAAGTCAAACAGAAAGAAAACAACCCGTACCAGAGGAGGCTGGTGGGAGGGGCTGTAGGAGGGACGGGCTCATTGTAATGGCTGGAATGGAATAAATGGGACCGTATCAAACATATGGAAACCACATTGACTCCGTTCCATTAACTCCATTCCAGCCATTACCATGAGCCCGTCCTCCTACAGCCCCTCCCAACCAGCCTCCTCTGAACCGCACTGTGGGTCTGAACAGTAGCAACACTGCACCATGTCTCTCCCACGGAGACAGTGCTCAGACAGACAGACAGACACAGACAGACAGACAGACAGACAGACAGACAGACAGACAGACAGACAGACAGACACAGACAGACAGACAGTGCTCAGACAGACAGACAGACAGAGACAGACAGACAGACAGACAGACAGACAGACAGACAGACAGACAGACAGACAGACAGACAGACAGACAGACAGACAGACAGACAGACAGACAGACAGACAGTGTTCAATCAAGGTGTGTTTTTGAGATCAATTAAACCTGTTGGCTGAACTAAACCTGTTAGCTGAACTAAACCTGTTTTCTGAACTAAACCTGTTTTCTGAACTAAACCTGTTGGCTGAACTAAACCTGTTTTCTGAACTAAACCTGTTTTCTGAACTAAACCTGTTGGATGAACTAAACCTGTAGGCTGAACTAAACCTGTTATCTGAACTAAACCTGTTGTCTGAACTAAACCTGTTATCTGAACTAAACCTGTTATCTGAACTAAACCTGTTGGATTAACTAAACCTGTTATCTGAACTAAACCTGTTGGCTGAACTAAACCTGTTATCTGAACTAAACCTGTTGGCTGAACTAAACCTGTTATCTGAACTAAACCTGTTGGCTGAACTAAACCAGAGCCATATAGATTTAGTTCATGTACGTATACATTATGCAATATCAGACACTTTGACTTTTTCCACGTTTTCCTCTTCAATCCACATGCAAAACCCCACAATGACAATGAAAAACCCAAAACTGTTTTTTTGAAATTGTAGCAAATTTATAAAGATTAAAAAAACGGAAATATGACATTTACATAAGTATTCAGACCCATTACTCAGTACTTTGTTGAAGCACCTTTGGTAGCGATTACAGCCTAGAGTATTATTGGGTATGACTCTAAAAGCTTGGCACACCTGTATTTGGGGTGTTTCTCCAATTCTTCTCTGCAGATCTTCTCAAGCTCTGTCAGGTTGGATGGGGAGCGTCGCTGCACAGCTATTTTCAGGTCTCTCCAGAGATGTTTGATCGGGTTCAAGTCCGGGCTCTGACTGGGCCACTCAAGGACATTCAGAGACTTGTCCCGAAGCCACTCCTGCGTTGTCTTGGCTGTGTGCTTAGGGTCGTTGTCCTGTTGGAAGGTCAACCTTTGACCCAGTCTGGGGTCCTGAGCGCTCTGGAGCAGGTTTTCATCAAGGATCTCTCTGTACTTTGCTCCGTTCATCTTTCCCTCGATCCTGACTAGTCTCGCAGTCCCTGCCGCTGAAAAACATCCCCACAGCATGATGATACCATCACCATACTTCACCGTAGGGATGGTGCCAGGTTTCCTCCAGAAGTGATGCTTGGCATTCAGGCTACAGAGTTCAATCTATGGAGGCTTAAATATCCTGATCTAGTGCGGTATACATGGCGGAGACTCAATCAAGCTAGTCGTCTTGACTTCTTTCTTATGTCATTCTCGTTGGCACCAAAACTTTCAAAAGTGTTGGTAGTCGGACCATCATATTATTGGCATATACATTACTCTTACTGAATTTCCACGTGGGCGAGGATATTGGAAATGTAATCAAAGCCTATTGGATGATAACGTGTTTTTAACTAGGACAGGGGAATTTATAACTGTTTTTTCCGACATAACATAGGTACAGCAAATCCCCTTATTGTATGGGACACCTTTAAATGTGCCTTTAGAGGCCATGCAATTCAGTACTCATCTCGAAAACAAAAGCAATTTAGGTCAAAAGAGTCCACACTAACAAAGGAAATAGAAGGTCTAACAGAACAGAGAGCAATAAAAACTGTAACATAGAGGCTCAGAATAAATTAGAGGAATAAATAAAATAAATGGAGAAACTTATTCAAGAAAGATCAAGTGTAATATATTATAAAAATAAAGCCAACTGGATGGAATATGGGGGAAAATGCACCAAATTATTTTTTTTCTTCAACATAGGAATGCTACCAAAAATAATTTACTGAAACTGGTCACCATAATTCACAAAATTATATTTTGAAGGAGGAAATAAAGTACTTTAACCATATGTTTTATTTTCAGTCGCCTCCATCTCCTCTAACAAGCTAATAGTAGAGATTTGTTTTCTATTCATAATGTAAAATTAACAGCCATACAAGCACTTTAATCCAGGCACTTGTCATCTCCCATCTGGATTACTGCAACTCGCTGTTGGCTGGGCTCCCTGCCTGTGCCATTAAACCCCTACAACTTATCCAGAACGGTGCAGCCCGTCTGGTGTTCAACCTTCCCAAGTTCTTTCATGTCACCCCGCTCCTCCGCACACTCCACTGGCTTCCAGTTGAGGCTTGGATCTACTACAAGACCATGGTGATTGCCTACGGAGCTGTGAGGGGAACGGCACCTCCGTACCTTCAGGCTCTGATCAGACCCTACACCCAAACGAGGGCACTACGTTCTTCCACCTTTGGCCTGCTAGCCCCCCTACCTCTACGGAAGCACAGTTCCCGCTCAGCCCAGTCAAACTATTCGCTGCTCTGGCACCCCAATGGTGGAACAAGCTCCCCCACGACGCCAGGACAGCGGAGTCACTGACCACCTTCCGGAGACACTTGAAACCCTACCTCTTTAAGGAATACCTGGAATAGTATAAAGTAATCCTTCTTCCCCACCCCCCATAAAAAAAAAGGTGGTTGTCCCACTTGCTATCATAAGTTGAATGCACCAATTTGTAAGTCGCTCTGGATAAGAGCATCTGCTAAATGATGTAAATGAAATACAGAAAGACTCATGTGAAGGTGAAATTATAGAGGAGGAACTTCTGGATGCAATTAAATACTTTAAGTACGAGACAACTCCAGGGTTGGATGGCATACCAGTCCAGGTATACCAAACCTTTTTTGATATACTCAGAGGACCGTTATTAGCATGTTTTAACCACTCCTATGTAAATGGTAGATTATCAGACACTCAAGAAGAAGGTCTGATTTCATTATTACTGAAACAGGATACAAGTGGAAAAAATAAAGATCCATTAAAAAAATTGGAGGCCCCTTACACTTCAGTATTGTGATTCAAAAATTCTAGCAAATTGTATAGTGCATAGAATTAAAAAGGTATTGTCGGGCATTATTCATTCTAATCAGACAGGTTTTTTTACATGGAAGATACATTGGAGATAATATAAGGCAAGTACTGGAAACAATAGAACACAATGGAAAATCTGGGAAACCAGGCATGCTATTCATAGCAGACTTCGAAAAGGTATTTTGTGGAAAAATCACCCTGATTAACTCTTTAGTATTATCCCAGTTTACCTATTTGCTTATGGTCTTGCCTACGCCTAGTGAACAATTTTGTAAATTATATGAGAAAAAAATATTCCATTTTATTTGGAACGGCAAGCCAGACAAAATTAAAAGGGCCTATTTACATAATGAATATGAATATGGAGGACAGAAATTATTAAATATTAAAGCATTAGACCTATCACTAAAAGTTTCAGTCATACAAAAGTTATACTTGAATCCGATTGTCTCACCCAAAGTTCAAGAATGGCCTTTTTCCCTTTATTCAGATTACTACCTCTAACCTTCAGTTATTTGAAAAGGAAATAATCTCCCAAATATCACTATTTCTAAAACAAACCATAGAAAGTTGTTTGCAATTTCAATTTAATCCTCCAGAAACGACAGAACAAATAATGCAACAAATATTGTGGTTAAATTCAAATATACTAATTGATAAAAAACCTTATTTTTTTGACAAAATGTCTAAAAAAGGTATAATCTTCGTAAATGATATCATCGGCAGGACTGGTGGAGTTATGTCGCACATGCAGCTAACAAAAATATATGGAAATGCCTGCTCTACCCAAAATTACAACCAAATAATTGCAGCGTTACCGCAAAAATGGAAGAGGAAAGTGGTAGGGGGAGAAAGTAAGGAACTTGTCTGTCGGCCCTGCATTAAAGAACATAATTGGTTAAAGAAAACTGGAATAAATAAAAAAGTATACCAGTTTCATTTAAGGACCAAATGATTGACAGCCGTCCCATATAGATTGCATAATAGTTGGCAAGAGATTTTTGACGTACCGATTCCATGGCATAGTGTTGATGAATATGCAAAACGATGCCGGATTCAAAACTTAGAATTATTGTATAAAATTATTGCTACCAATATAATGTTATTTATGTGGGGGATACGATCTTTCCAGCTCTGCAGATTTTGCTGCGAAGAGACAGAATCATTAGATCATTTGTTTTGGTACTGTCCATTTGTAGCTTGTTTTTGGACACAGGTCCAGGAATGGCTAAAAGATTCCAATATTTACCTGGAGCTAACCCTGCAGATAGCACTACTGGGTGATCTGAAAAGTCATAGTCAATCGATCAATAATATAATAATACTTTTAGCAAAAATGTTTATTTTCAATTTACAACCTGTAGAAACAATGAGAATAGGAAGGTTCATAACTTTAGTAAAACATCACAGTACATTTGAAAAATATATGGCAAATAGAAATCCAATATGGATGGTGTTAAGAGATAGATGGGAGGTGTTGAATGGAGTTGAAGGATGGGACTAATAACAACAACTAATAACAACAAGATAACTAATGTAAAGCATACTGTGTCCATAATAAGTATGTAGGTTGTATGTTGGGAGCTTTTGTGAAAGAGCACAGTTAGAAAGATATGGCATATAGAAGCAAACCGAATGGACATGGAAATTATCGGAGACGTTGAGTTCAGGAGTAAAAACAAACAAAATATAATTATTGTAAAATTGACTGTGTCCATAAAATGTATATAGTATGTATAAGCTGGAAGTAGAGGCCTAAGCGTTGTTGTTCACTAGTTTACTCCAATTAGGGAAGGGGTGGTGGGGTTGGAAAGTAATAAAGGGAAATATATTTTTTTTTAAAGATATGTATATGTATGTGTATATATGTATATATATTTGTGCGAGAAAAAAAAAAAGATATGGGGGATTGGAA
>CM072225.1:4591225-4668725 GCA_036851935.1 Coregonus suidteri | reverse complement strand
GTATGTATGTATGTATGTATGTATGTATGTATGTGTGTGTGTGTGTGTGTGTGTGTGTGTGTGTGTGTGTGTGTGTGTGTGTGTGTGTGTGTGTGTGTGTGTGTGTGTGTGTGTGTGTGTGTGTGTGTGTGTGTGTACATATATATTTGCGAGAAATAAAAACATATGGGGGATTGGAAGTGATGCAGACAATTACATTGATGGAAGTTACAATCTATCTGCATTATTAAAGCTGATCTACCCCCTAAAAATATTTTATAAAAATATAAATAAAATAAAATAAAACAAAGATATAAGAAAACACCACATGTACGTTTAGCCATTTATTATAAAATATAACAATGCATGGTTAGGTGTTAGGGCTAATTGAGGGTAGCTCACTGACAGAACCAAGCGTTAGGGCTCTGCTAATTGAGGGTAGCTCACTGACAGAACCAAGCGTTAGGGCTCTGCTAATTGAGGGTAGCTCACTGCCAGAACCAAGCATTAGAGCTCTGCTAATTGAGGGTAGCTCACTGACAGAACCAAGCGTTAGGGCTCTTCTAATTACGGGTAGCTCACTGACAGAACCAAGCGTTAGGGCTCTGCTAATTGAGGGTAGCTCACTGCCAGAACCAAGCGTTAGGGCTCTGCTAATTGAGGGTAGCTCACTGAGAGAACCAAGCGTTATGGCTCTGCTAATTGAGGGTAGCTCACTGTCAGAACCAAGCGTTAGGGCTCTGCTAATTGATGGTAGCTCACTGACAGAACCAAGCGTTAGGGCTCTGCTAATTGAGGGTAGCTCACTGACAGAACCAAGCGTTAAGGCTCTGCTAATTGAGGGTAGCTCACTGACAGAACCAAGCGTTAGGGCTCTGCTAATTGAGCGTAGCTCACTGACAGAACCAAGCGTTAGGGCTCTGCTAATTGAGCGTAGCTCACTGACAGAACCAAGTGTTAGGGCTCTGCTAATTGAGCGTAGCTCACTGACAGAACCAAGCGTTATGGCTCTGCTAATTGAGGGTAGCTCACTGCCAGAACCAAGTGTTAGGGCTCTGCTAATTGAGGGTAGCTCACTGCCAGAACCAAGTGTTAGGGCTCTGCTAATTGAGGGTAGCTCACTGACAGAACCAAGCGTTAGGGCTCTGCTAATTGAGCGTAGCTCACTGTCAGAACCAAGCGTTATGGCTCTGCTAATTGAGCGTAGCTCACTGACAGAACCAAGCGTTAGGGCTCTGCTAATTGAGCGTAGCTCACTCACAGAACCAAGCGTTAGGGCTCTGCTAATTGAGCGTAGCTCACTGACAGAACCAAGTGTTAGGGCTCTGCTAATTGAGCGTAGCTCACTGACAGAACCAAGCGTTAGGGCTCTGCTAATTGAGGGTAGCTCACTGCCAGAACCAAGTGTTAGGGCTCTGCTAATTGAGGGTAGCTCACTGCCAGAACCAAGCGTTAGGGCTCTGCTAATTGAGCGTAGCTCACTGACAGAGCCAAGTGTCACAGAGATGATAACATAACTACAGGCAGTGAGCACTATATGCTATATCAAAACAGAAGAACCACAGCCAGCTGATGAACTATGTGTATGGCAGGAAGCGCCGTTTAAGAGCTCTAAATAGACCAGCGAATGTCATTCTACCATACATGACTGACTACTAGTCAATGTGTGAATACTAACTACAGTGTGTGTAGCATGAGCTAACGCAGCCGTTTGACTACTTCATAGATGACGCATGACCCTCGATGAGGCAAGATGAGCGGTCATCTTGGTACATGAGAATATTCTACCTATGAGTCCAACCAACCACCTGTAAAACAGATGCACCGCCGGGGTGCCAGCCACTCATCTGAGCTAACGGTGTTATATACCGTATCAGATGCGATGCAGAACAGAAACATTGTAGCTACTTGACCATAGGGCTGACACAATCATGATCATATTAATAATTACTGGACCATAGGGCTGACGCAATCATGATCATATTAATAATTACTGGACCATAGGGCTGACACAATCATGATCATATTAATAATTACTGGACCATAGGGCTGACGCAATCATGATCATATTAGTAATTACTTGACCATAGGGCTGACACAATGATGATCATATTAGCAATTACTGCCGGAACTCATGCAGGCTCCACACTCTGAGTGAAACACTGTAGGCAGTAGAGGATCCATAATCTCGAGTTTGAAGCGCGACCGATGAGAAGCAGTGCCGATGCATGAGTGAGCCTAGACCCATAGACCTGCGAGTAGATAGGCCTGCGGCCCCCCAGCACTGACGAAGGAACTAGAGCCATGAGGAGTTACAGGATGTTGTCATCGGTGCTGAACAGGGGTTCGTCAGGTGCCGCCCGTGCTCAGCATGCTGGCAGCGTAACATGAGGGGACAAGGCGGTGTTAGTTCTTGTTATGACCCCTGATGTTCCATTGCTAATTCTTCATTGCTGAGGTGTATAAGTACTGTTTTACATGTAAGTGTCCATAAAACAATATCATTTTATATATCATGCAAGATTAAAGGGATGGACCATTTAGTGCATTTCAGACTGAAGAACCCATGAAAGCCATCAAACAGACCACCTCTAGCAAAGGTTAATATGACCCAACACCATCGCCTTAAGTGAACTCAAACCTGTGCTACTGGGAGAGGAGAGATACTCCTCATATGCATGTTGGTTGCTTTTCCGTAGCTGGGGAGAAGCCGGAGAAGTGACCACTTAGTGTAAAAAGACAGCTATGGATGACAGTAACCCGAGAACCATGTATTAAGATAAGATAGTACATTAAATCCCCCAGGGGAAATCGATTGCACCAGCCAATAATACATCACAGTACATACTCAATACAACAGCAGACACACTGACACTAAAGCAGCACATCGTCACGAACGTAAACTAGGTGTCATGTAAAAGCCTCATTGCACGTGGGTAAGAAAATGGGAAACATCCTGTTTGCACCTGGGTAAAATAATCTTGTCTGCTGTCGTACCGCGATGCTCCAGCAGATGCTGTGGAAGGGGTGGCTAGTGTTGGCTTTGTGTGTCACCATGAGCTCGCCGTGCTTTTGGCAACAACAGCCAATGCATGATCTAACACGAGCATCACCTCGGCAACGTGATGAATACAGAGCCTAAACATGCATGTGCTCCCCTAAAAACAATACCGGCAGCCATGTCATGTCATTAATGCAATACAGTGTGGAGGTCATATGATGCAATACAGTGTGGAGGTCACAATGCAATACTCTGTGGAGGTCATGATGAAATACTGTGTGGAGGTCATGATGCAATACAGTGTGCAGATAATGAAGCAAAGATATCAGCTAACACCTGAATGTGTGAGCATTAAAGTTGCAGCATTAATGAATAACTAGCAGCATGAATATAACCAAATGTATGATAGAACTAGCTTAGTGTAAGTGCCATGAATAGGTCGCTGGTTCTGTCTGTGCCCCTTCAACGAGCCGACATCTGTCATGCAACCCTAATTGCTCCTGTAAGCTAAAACTAAATGACGAAAATGTAAATGTAAATTGAAGAGATCTCTACAATGCATTCACTACAATACATACAATACAATACACTGTAATTTATTTGTTTCATAGTGTAGTTTCTTCTTCTTTTTATTCAGTTTAGTCACATGATTTCTCAATTTGCAGTACCTTTGCCAATTGGTTGTGCAGCCAGATGTATGTGCAGTTGATATTGCCTCATCCCTCTCAACCATACACATTTTCAGGACCTGAAGCAAGGATATGCATATATTCTTGATGCCATTTGAAAGGAAACACTTTGAAGTTTGTGGAAATGTGAAATTAATGTAGGAGAATATAACACATTAGATCGGGTAAAAGATAATACAAACAAAAAAACATGCATTTTCTATATGTTTTTTTTGCAACAAATGCTGACACTACACAATCAAGTATATCTGACCAAATTATGAAAGACAAGCAATGTATTTTTGAATTCCGTAAAGGGAGTGTGGAAGAGGTGAAACAATTATTGTTGTTTATCAACAATGACAAGCCACCAGGGTCTGACAACTTGGATGGAAAATTGCTGAGGAAAATAGCGGACGATATTGCCACTCCTATTTTCCATATATTCAGTTTAAGCCTACTAGAAAGTGTGTGCCCTCAGGCCTGGAGGGAAGCAAGAGTCATTCCGCTACCTAAGAATAGTAAAGCCCCCTTTACTGGCTCATATAGCCGACCAATCAGCCTGTTACCAACCCTTAGTAAACTTTTAGAAAAAAAATTGTGTTTGAACAGATACGATGGTATTTTACAGTAAACAAATTGACAACAGACTTTCAGCACGCTTATAGGGAAGGACATTCAACACAGCACAGCACTTAAACAAATGACTGATGATTGGCTGAGAGAAATTGACAATAAAAATATTATGGGGGCTGTTTTGTTAGATTTCAGTTTGGCTTTTGATATTATCGATCATAGTCCCCTGTTATATTGTGGAAAAAAGAGTTACCTGTGTAACAGAACACAGAGGGTGTTCTTTAATGGAAGCCTCTCCAACATAATCCAGGTAGAATCAGGAATTCCCCAGGGCAGCTGTCTAGGCCCCTTACTTTTTCCAATGTACTAACGACATACCACTGGCTTTGAGTAAAGCCAGTGTGTCTATGTATGCGGATGACTCAACACTATACACGTCAGCTACTACAGCGACAGAAATGACTACAACACTTAACAAAGAGCTGCAGTTAGTTTCAGAATGGGTGGCAAGGAATAAGTCAGTCCTAAATATTTCAAAAACTAAAAGCATTGTATTTGGGACAAATCATTCACTAAACCCTAAACCTCAATTAAATCTTCAGTGGTGTAAAGTACTTCAGTAAAAATACTTGAAAGTACTACTTAAGTAGTTTTTTTTGGTATCTGTACTTTACTTTAATATTTATATTTTTGACAACTTTTAGTTTTACTTCACTACATAAAGAAAATGATGTACTCTTTACTCCATACATTTTCCCTTGACACCCAAAAGTACTCCTTATATTTTGAATGCTTAGCAGGACAGGAAAATTGTCTAATTCACGCACTTATCAAGAGAACATCCCTGGTCATCCCTACTGCCTCTGATCTGGCACTCACTAAACACATGCTTCATTTGTAAATTATGTTGGCTATCTGTAAATAAAAAAATAAAAAATGGTGTTATCTGCTTTGCTTTATATAAGGAATTTGAAATGATTTATACTTTCACTTTTAATACTTAAGTATATTTTAACAATTGTATTTACTTTTTATACTTAAATATATTTAAAACCAAATACTTTTAGACTTTACTCAAGTAGTATTTTACTGGGTGACTTTCACTTTTACTTGAGTCATTTTCTATTAAGGTATCTTTACTTTTACTCAAGTATGACACTTGGGTACTTTTTCCACCACTGTAAATCTTGTAATCAATAATGTGGAAATTGAGCAAGTTGAGGTGACTAAACTACTTGGAGTAACCCTGGATTGTAAACTGTCATGGTCAAAACATGTTGATACCACAGTAGTTAAGATGGGGAGAAGTATGTCCATAATAAAGGGCTGCTCTACCTTCTTAACAGCACTATCAACAAGGCAGGTCCTACAGGCCTTAGTTTTGTCACACCTGGACTACTGTTCAGTGTGTGGTCAGGTGCCACAAATAGGGACTCAGGAGAATTGCAATTGGCTCAGAACAGGACAGCACTGCTGGCCCTTAGATGTACACAGAGAGCTAACATTAATAATATGCATGTCAATCTCTCCTGGCTCAAAGTGGAGGAGAGATTGACTTCATCACTACTTGTATTTGTGAGAGGGATTGACATGTTGAATGCACCAAGCTGTCTGTTTGAACCACTGGCAAACAGCTCAGACACCCATGCATACCCCACAAGACATGCCACCAGAGGTCTCTTCACAGTCCCCAAGTTGAGAGCAGACTATTGGAGCCGCACATTACTACACAGAGCCATGACTACATGGAACTCTATTCCACATCAAGTAACTCATGCAAGCAGTAAAAATAATACACCTTATGGAACAGCGGGGACTGTGAAGCAATACAAACATAGGCACAGATACATGCATACACACACATGATAACATACGCACTACACACACACGTGCACATGGATTTTGTATTGTAGATAAGTGGTAGTAGAGTACTGGCCTGAAGGCACAGACTTAATGTGTTGTGAAAATCTGTTGGGAATGTATCGTAATGTTGTATAGCTGCCTTAATGTTGCTGGATCCCAGGAAGAGTAGTTGCTGCCTTGGCAACAGCTAATGGGGATCCGTAATAAATGCTAATACAAAATACACTACAATAGCAATATGTTAGAACAGATAGTCACCATGCTGTCACTAGAATAACACTACATGAACACAAGATAGACCGACAGGGAGGGACTGCCTGTGTCAAACACGTGACGCGTGATAGAAAAATGGCAAATAATCAACCTAACCTAACAGCTGCAGATAAACGATGAAGTAAATATAACTACATGTCAAATGTATGTAAATAAGGTGACTCGTTGCAAAAGTATTATAACACTACATGGACGCAAGATAGACCGACAGGGAGGGACTACCTGTGTCAAATACGTGACAGTATACACACTACTGAGCTAGCTAGTTAGGGATGAGGTAGTTGGGTGGGCTAATTTCATATGGGCTGTGTGTACAGGTGCTCTGACAACTGATGCTTAAAGTTAGTGAGGGAGATAAGAGTCTCCAGCTTCAGAGATTTTTGCAATTCGTTCCAGTCATTGGCAGCAGAGAACTGGAAGGAATGGCGGCCAAAGGAGGTGTTGGCTTTGGGGATGACCAGTGAGATATACCAGCTGGAGCGCAGACTACGGGTGGGTGTTGCTATGGTGACCAATGAGCTAAGATAAGGCGGGGATTTGCCTAGCAGTGATTTATAGATGACCTGGAGCCAGTGGGTGTGGCGACGAATATGTAATGAGGATCAGCCAACAAGAGTGTACAGGTCACAGTGGTGGGTAGTATATGGGGCTTTGGTGACAAAACTGATGGCACTGTGATAGACTACATCCAATTTGCTGAGTAGAGTGTTGGAGGCTATTTTGTAAATGACATCGCCAAAGTCAAGGATCGGTAGGATAGTCAGTTTTACGAGGGCATGTTTGGCAGCATGAGTGAAGGAGGCTTTGTTGCGAAATAGGAAGCCGTTTCTGGATTTAACTTTGGATTGGAGATTCTTAATGTGAGTCTGGAAGGAAAGTTTACAGTCTAACCAGACACCTAGGTATTTGTAGTTGTCCACATACTCTAGGTCAGACCCGTCGAGAGTAGTGATTCTAGTCGGGTGGGCGGGTGCCAGCAGCGTTCGATTGAAGAGCATGCATTTAGTTTTACTAGTGTTTAAGAGCAGTTGGAGGCTACTGAAGGAGTGTTGTATGGCATTGAAGCTCGTTTGGAGGTTTGTTAACACAGTGTCCAATGAAGGGCCAGATGTATACAAAATGGTGTTGTCTGCATAGAGGTGGATCTGAGAGTCACCAGCAGCAAGAGCGACATCATTGATATACACGGAGAAAAGAGTCGGCCCAAGAATTGAACCCTGTGGCACCCCCATAGAGACTGCCAGAGGTCCAGACATCAGTCCCTCCGATTTGACACATTGAACTCTATCTGAGAAGTAGTTGGTGAACCAGGCGAGGCAGTCATTTGAGAAACCAAGGCTATTTAGTCTGCCAATAAGAATGCGGTGGTTGACAGAGTCAAAAGCCTTGGCCAGGTCGATGAAGACGGCTGCACAGTACTGTCTATTATCGATCGCGGTTATAATATCATTTAGGACCTTGAGCGTGGCTGAAGTGCACCCATGACCAGCTCGGAAACCTGATTGCATAGCGGAGAAGGTACGGTGGGATTCGAAACGGTCGGTGATCTGTTTGTTAACTTGGCTATCAAAAACGTCCTAAGACATGCAAGGAGATTACTCTGCCTAGTCTGAAGGTATAAATGTATTCGCAGCTAAAGCATCCAGTGGGTTGAATGAACTTGGTTTGAGCTTCATTTTTGTTGTCCGTTTGAGTTTTTACTCTGTTTATTCAGAACCTAACAAGTGTAACCGCTAGTTACAGCGGCACTGAAGCAAGAGACACCAGTGCATGCGAGCATGTGACATTGAGGAAGCATGTGTAGACTTGTCAACTAAATAGACCGCATGTAATTAGAGTGTGAATCCAATTGGTGCAATTTCAGCTGATGCCTCCCCACTCAGGTTTCCCTTCTGAACTGGCTACGCTTACTTTCATAAACACTGGGAGAAACAGAAGTCTGCCTCACAAGAATAACGTGAGGACAGTGATCTCAATAAATGGCATAAACACAGTTTGAACAGAGGTCACCATGAGATCAACATCGATTCGTATCCACAGTTAAGATGGCCTCCGCGCTACATCAAACAATGAAAAGTAGGAGAGGTGCTCGACAACAAGAATCCAACAAAAAGGACTTACCAAGAAGAACTTCCAAAAGGACTACTTCGAGGAAGAAATGAGTTGGGAAACTCAACAGAAAAGACAGAGATTAATTTCTTATTGGCTCACTTTAATAATCCATTGTTCAGGATACAGTCACCTGTTCTCATCCTGAACAATTGATTAAAGTGAGCCAACAACTAAATTAATCTCTGTCTTTTGTGTTGAGTGCATACATATCTGAGGCTTTAATCATGTATTTGTTAAAACGCTAATGGTTACAGTCTAGAGGTTACATCATAGCAATATGAATGAAGTCTTTTAGGCTGCATCTGTTCATCCTGAGCTAATTTATGTGGAAATGCTGTCTTTCAATAAGGCCATTCAGCCATTTAGTTTCAATAAGGTCATTCAACCATTTAGTTTCAATAAGGTCATTCAACCATTTAGTCTATGTTCTTCTGTGGCGAATTGACTTTTTTTCCCTGACTGAATAGAGCTCTTGCCATTGTATTATCAACTTCACACCAGTAATTACTTACATGAAACCATGGGGAATGTACACTGAGTGTACAAAACATTAAGAACACCTGCTCTTTCCATGACATAGACTGACCAGGTGAATCCAGGTGAAAGCTATGGTCCCTCATTGATGTCACTTGTTAAATCCACTTCAATCAGTGTAGATGAAGGGGAGGAGACAGGTTAAAGAAGGATTTTTAAGCCTTGAGACAATTAAGACGTGGATTGTGTATGTGTGCCATTCAGAGGGTGAATGGGCAAGACAAAATATATATGTACCTTTGAACGGGGTACGGTAGTAGGTGCCAGGCGCACCGGTTTGTGTCAATAACTGCAACGCTGCTGGGTTTTTCACTCTCAACAGTTTCCCGTGTGTATCAAGAATGTTCCACCACCCAAAGGACATCCACCCAACTTGACACAACTGTGGGAAGCATTGGTGGTCCAACAAGGTCCACCACCCAAAAGGACAACTGTGGGAAGCGCCAACTTGACACAACAAAGGACATCCAGGAAGCGTTGGCGTATGGGAAGCGGGCGTCAACACGGGCCTCCATCCCTGTGGAACACTTTGGGCAACTCAATATTATAAAGGTGTTTCTAATGTCTGGTATACTCAGTGTATGTGTGTTAGTGCAACCCCATTAGCCTGTTCTGGTGTGTTGGCAGCACATTGGACCAATCTGATGAATTACTGTTTGATAAAGTCAAAACAAGGTATTGATCTGAGCATAGCTACTGCTGCAAGATAATTAGCTGGTGTGCGTATCGATAAGCAAAGGGGCAGGCTTATGTGTGTGTGTGTGTGTGTGTGTGTGTGTGTGTGTGTGTGTGTGTGTGTGTGTGTGTGTGTGTGTGTGTGTGTGTGTGTGTGATATTGAATGGCTACAGGGAGAGGCTGGGGCTGCAAGAGAACATGAGTTCAGAATGAGATAGTGTAGGCTACATAGAAATAATAGTAATCCTAATCAAGGTATAGATTACATCTCACATTCCAGTGTTCAAATGTGTAAACAAGGCTGCATGGGATTCCTATTCATGGGACTAATAGCAACAGTATAATGCTGGGAGCCACTTGTGGGTTTGAAGTGGATCTGATTGAATAGAGCAGTGATCTCCAAGGCATTCCTGGTGATCTCCAAGGCATTCCTGGTCGATCTCCAAGGCATTCCTGGTCGATCTCCAAGGCATTCCTGGTCGATCTCCAAGGCATTCCTGGTCGATCTCCAAGGCATTCCTGGTCGATCTCCTTGTCGATAAAGCCTTGCATTCTTTTTTTTTTATTCAAATTTTTTGCTGTCGGCACTTGATTCAGCTGCCCTGCGCGCCGGGTAAGCGAAGTGGTCCCATTTGGAACCATTTCATGTTTCTTAAATTGCAAACTCCGCCTACCCAACAGGCTTGTAGAGCAAACCAAGTGCAGATATAGGCCTACTGCTGGCCAATCAGATAGCTCAGATTACCGAAGCGTCTGCAGTTTCCACGAACATGCAACAAAGTCGATACTGTGAGATTTCAAAACTGAAAACCATAACTAGAGAGAGATTGTCATCGAGTACAGCAAAGAGATTCTGTTCTAACGAGGGAATTCATGTTTAAGCTTTTATTCAACACTTTCAAGACTTTATTCAACACTTTTATAAGCCACATATAAAATGCATTTCTCCCTACTTCCACTCATGCTATGAAGCTGATGAACGAG
Source organism: Coregonus suidteri (assembly GCA_036851935.1). NCBI lineage: Eukaryota > Metazoa > Chordata > Actinopteri > Salmoniformes > Salmonidae > Coregonus > Coregonus suidteri. The sequence goes on along the minus strand of CM072225.1, from coordinate 4,658,059 downwards.
CATGTTAAGTGTATCAATAGACTTGTATTGTTATGAGCAGTTTTTTTTATATATATACAGTACCAGTCAAAAGTTTGGACACACCTACTCATTCAAGTGTTTTTCTTTATTGTTTTATATTTTATACATTGTAGAATAATAGTGAAGACATCAACATTATGAATAACAAATATGGAATCATGTAGTAACCAAAAAAGTGTTAAACAAATCAAAATATATTTTATATTATATGTTCTTCAAAGTAGCCACCCTTTTTTCTTGATGACAGCTTTGAACACTATTGGCATTCTCTCAACCAGCTTCATGAGGTAGTCACCTGGAATGCATTTCAATTAACAGGTGTGCCTTGTTGAATGTTAATTTATGGGATTGATTTCCTTCTTAATGTGTTTGAGCCAATCAGTTGTGTTGTGACAAGGTAGGGGTGGTATACGGAAGATAGCCCTATTTGGTAAAATACCAAGTAAGACGCAGGCAACATCAGTCCAGTATATATATATATTTTTTTAAAGCTAATTATTAAAATATATGTTCACTCAGCTGTGCCTCACAGGTAATACAACCAATGATCTATTTATTTATTTAACCTTATTTGAAGGGGAGACATATTGAGACCAGGTCTACTTTGCAAATGATCACTGTAACTACAAAGATACAGCAAAATGAGCCTATGCAGGATGCATTACTTTGCCAGTTATTTAACACACCAGTGGTCACCCACCAATGTATATGACTACCAGTGTGATCATATACCTTAAGTTTTGAAATATAATTTTAAAGAACAACATTTAATAAGAACAATATAGGAAGCCAAAATGGAGTGATCATGTATTGGACCTATAGCCTACTGCAAAAACCTCATTACTACAGAAAAGTTTTAAATACTAATAATTAATACTAGGTTTATGTTTTTTATGTCATGTTTATTTAAAAAAAAATCTCAGTGGTAGATCTCGGCTTGCATTTTGACTCAGAAAGTGGTCTGGACTCAAAACGTTTGGTGTTACATGTTTGTTTTGTTGTGGTGCAGTGTATCAAGCCATCACAGCTGGACAAACATAGCTTGATTTACCCTCCTAGTAAAACAGCCTTTCCTCTGTGTCTAAGCAAGCTATGCTAAGCTAAGCAATTAGACAATACAGGGCCCTGATCTGCCAAGCAGCTAGCTAATTCCCTCACATAAAAAAAACTAAATTACTTCAGATGGCCGACTGGCCCAAAACTGAGCCCGAGGAGCACCCCACCACTTCTAGAGCTACTTGGAAATTAGTAGATGTTATTATTGTTGTACTTAGGTCTCCCTCGCAAAATACTTTCCTAACCCAACCTGCCTTTTTTCACACACAACAAGCCATGAGCTTTAGTACAGATTTTGTATTTAACTTTTATTTAACTAGGCAAATCAGTTAAGAACAAATTCTTATTTACAATGACGGCCTACACCGGCCAAACCCGGACGACGCTGGGCCAATTGTGCGCCGCCCTATGGGACTCCCAATCACGGCCGGATTGTGGTACAGTCTGGAATCGAACCAGGGGGTCTGTAGTGACGCCTCTAGCACTGAGATGCTGTGCCTTAGACCGCTGCGCCACTCGGGAGATAATAATATGCCATTTAGCAGACGCTTTTATCCAAAGCGACTTACAGTCATGTGTGCATACATTTTTACATATGGGTGGTCCCGGGGATCAAACCCACTACCCTGGCGTTACAAGCGCCATGCTCTACCAATTGAGCTACAGAGGACCATACAGAGATGAGAAGACATTCTAAATAAAAAGGATTTCATCTGGATTTCCAGTGTGGACGTTGGTTTTAATTTCACCGGTGGGCAAGTTAGTGATTCATACTGCATCTTAGGGATTCATATGCAGGTTAGGGATTCATATGCAGGTTAGGGATTCATACTGCAGCTTAGGGATTCATATGCAGGTTAGTGATTCATACTGCCGTTTAGGGATTCATACTGCAGATTAGTGATTCATACTGCAGGTTAATGATTCATACTGCAGGTTAGTGATTCATACTGCAGGTTAATGATTCATACTGCAGGTTAGGGATTCATACTGCAGGTTAGTGATTCATATGCAGGTTAGGGATTCATACTGCAGCTTAGGGATTCATATGCAGGTTAGTGATTCATACTGCCGTTTAGGGATTCATACTGCAGATTAGTGATTCATACTGCATGTTAATGATTCATACTGCAGGTTAGTGATTCATACTGCAGGTTAATGATTCATACTGCAGGTTAGGGATTCATACTGCAGGTTAGTGATTCATATGCAGGTTAGGGATTCATACTGCAGCTTAGGGATTCATATGCAGGTTAGTGATTCATACTGCAGGTTAATGATTCATACTGCAGGTTAGTGATTCATACTGCAGGTTAATGATTCATACTGCTGGTTAGGGATTCATACTGCAGGTTAGTGATTCATACTGCAGGTTAGGGATTCATACTGCAGCTTAGGGATTCATATGCAGGTTAGTGATTCATACTGCCGTTTAGGGATTCATACTGCAGATTAAGGATTCATACTGCAGGTTAGGGATTCATACTGCAGGTTAATGATTCATACTGCAGGTTAGGGATTCATACTGCAGGTTAGGGATTCATACTGCAGGTTAGTGACTCATACTGCAGGTTAGTGATTCATACTGCAAAATGAATGAAATAGACTGTAAAATGTTACTACATTTTTATGAGACTAATTGAGGCTTTATTATAACTTACACCTCTTATCCTTTTACATATGAACACATGACTGAAAAAAATATAAACGCAACATGCAACAATTTCAAAGATTTTACTGTTACTGCTCACATAAGGAAATCAGTCAATTGAAATTAATTAATTTGGCCCTATACTATGGATATCACATGACTGGGAATACACATATGCATCTGTTGGTCACAGATAAAAAAAAGATACAGGCGTGGATCAGAAAACCAGTCAGTGTCTGGTGTGACCACCATTTGCCTCATGCAGCGCGACACATCTCCTTCGCATAGAGTTGTGTATAGTGTATACCTGTAGGTTGATCCATATAGTTCATGTATACCTGTAGGTCCATCCATTTAGTTCACACACTGTGATGGCAACAAAACATTGACATAGACAATGGTATGTTATACATCCAGTATACTTGCTATATGTTATACTAAAGCCATAGTGATACAGTGGCCTATCATATCAGTCAGTTTCTATTATACGTATTGAAAGGTCATAGTGATACTGTATCATCATCAGTACCAACTAACCCAATTCTGGTTGAGCCTGTGTGGAAACATTCTCCTGTAGGGGTTGGATCAGCCTGGAAACACTCTCCTGTAGGAGATGGATCAGCCTGGAAACACTCTCCTGTAGGAGTTGGATCAGCCTGGAAACACTCTCCTGTAAGAGTTGGATCAGCCTGGAAACATTCTCCTGTAAGAGATGGATCAGCCTGGAAACACTCTCCTGTAGGAGTTGGATCGGCCTGGAAACATTCTCCTGTAGGAGTTGGATCGGCCTGGAAACATTCTCCTGTAGGAGTTGGATCAGCCTGGAAACACTCTCCTGTAGGAGTTGGATCAGCCTGGAAACATTCTCCTGTAGGAGTTGGATCAGCCTGGAAACACTCTCCTGTAGGAGATGGATCGGCCTGGAAACATTATCCTGTAAGAGATGGATCAGCCTGGAAACACTCTCCTGTAGGGGTTGGATCAGCCTGGAAACACTCTCCTGTAGGAGTTGGATCAGCCTGGAAACATTCTCCTGTAGGAGTTGGATCAGCCTGGAAACATTCTCCTGTAAGAGATGGATCAGCCTGGAAACATTCTCCTGTAAGAGATGGATCAGCCTGGAAACATTCTCCTGTAGGAGTTAGATCAGCCTGGAAACACTCTCCTGTAGGGGTTGGATCAGCCTGGAAACATTCTCCTGTAGGAGTTGGATCAGCCTGGAAACATTCTCCTGTAAGAGATGGATCAGCCTGGAAACATTCTCCTGTAGGGGTTGGATCAGCCTGGAAACATTCTCCTGTAAGAGATGGATCAGCCTGGAAACATTCTCCTGTAAGAGATGGATCAGCCTGGAAACACTCTCCTGTAAGAGATGGATCAGCCTGGAAACATTCTCACCTCTGTACTCTTTTCTTCATATTTACTACAGCTGAGCGTTGAAAGTAAGTTCAAAACAATCCGTTAGTTTGTCAGTCTCCCCGCTCTTTCTCACTATCAAGGGCTATTATCTTTTCATACTACTGTGCTCGAATCTAAAGCTCAGGCTTACACACTAATGCCAGATAGGCAAAAATTAATGAAGAAATACCTCAATGTAGCCTACAGATATGAATTCCACAAGAATAATACATTAATGGATTTTTTAATGTATGGTTTTCCCTTTGCTTTAACCCTGTAACCCCGTAACTTAACCATTCGTAATGAACTAAACCAGCCTAAACTTAACCATGGATTGTTTTTTGTTTTAATCCTATCCCAAATCTTAACTCTTAATTTAACCTTTTTGTAATAATGCAGCAGGAAAGCAACCCAGGGTGTCCAAAACACGGTTGGAGCAACTTAGAGATTTTGACGTTAGGAGGAACCTCCAAATCGGAAGTCATATTGGTCAAACCGTGATTGTTTGGAGAAAGGTACCGTACTAAAACAAAGCGGGGCTGGCTGAGTCATGTGGGTAGGTTGCCTTTCACTCCGCAACTAGGACTAGGTAGACGTGCATAGCCCCTAACAGCTGACCCAGGATCAGATATATTCTCATCACCTCATGGTTGAGGTTATGATTGTGGGGAAAGGTAATCTGATTCTATCTGATTCTAGATCTGTGGTTAAGGACAACTCATACCTGCAAGTACTGTACATGTATTCCTGCATTTGTTCCAGCCCAAATACCCAGTAGTGAGTGTTCCACAGAGTTGATCATTACTCCTTTCATTTCAGTCAACTAGCCTAGAAATCCAGAACCTGTTTTGTGCTAACATTCTACTCCTTGTGCTGTTTGTCATAACAAGGAGTGGAATTTTAGCACAAACAGATGGGATTTCTCAAGGGCAATACTAGGATACTTACCTCCTTCAATTCATTCATATTGGCCTTCTAACTGTATTGTATTATTGGTAAATTTATGCATTTTACCATAACATCTTGGGGCATACTGTAGCGTTTTAGACACTTGAAACCCCACCTCTTTAAGGAATACCTGGGATAGGATAAAGTAATCCTTCTACCCCCCCCACCCCCCATCCCCCCCACCTTACACCACCCCCCCAAAAAAATTTTAATATATATTTTAAAGTGTTTATCCCACTGGCTATAAGGTGAATGCACCAATTTGTAAGTCGCTCTGGATAAGAGCGTCTGATAAATGACGTAAATGTAATGTATTGTTATAATCTCATACAGCACAACATCAGTTTCACCACTAGGTGGAGGAGCTTCACCGTGAGATGTTTGTCCAGCAATGTGGGGCGAATCTCAAGCATTTTACAATCTCATACAGCACAACGTCAGTTTCACCCCTTCACCATGAGATGTTTGTCCAGCAATGTGGGGCGAATCTCAAGCATTTTACAATCTCACACAGCACAACGTCAGTTTCACCACTTCACCATGAGATGTGTGTCCAGCAATGTGGGGAGAGTCTCAATTGTATTTCCTTGATTCCTCGCGTCCTCTCTCCTCGCCTCCTTCTGAAAACACATTGAATGAGAAGGTCAGAGGGGAGAGACCAGACAATAGGTTTTGAGATTCTCCCATGGTCCAGTTCTCTGTTACTATAGAGCCTGCTTCATCTGGCCAGTAGGTGGCAGTGTCTCATCTCTCATACACACTACCCACATCCCAGTAATCTGTTCTTTCTCTCAAAGCGTGCACTTGTGCTCTCCTCCACACACATTTAAACATAATTTGATTGGTATAATCAGGGACTTCACCATATGGCTCATACCAGTTCAGTCCTTTTTCTTTTAGACCAATAAAGGGAGGTAAACAAGTTTGCACTGCAGGAGAAAGGGCCCATTACTGGGTCTCAAATGGTACCCAATTCCCCTATATCTGGGGTGTCAAACTCATTCCATGGAGGACCTAGTGTCTCCAGGTTTTTGTTTTTTTCCTTTCAATTAAGCCCTAGACAACCAGGTGAGGGGAGTTCCTTACTAATTAGTGACCTTATTTAATCAATCAAGTACAAGGACGGAGCAAAGACCCGCAGACACTCGGCCCTACGTGGAATGAGTTTGACACGTGCCCTGTATAGTGCACTAAAAGTAGGAAAGGAATTTGTATTTATTTATTTAACCTTTATTTAACCATTGAGACCCAGAGTCTCCTAAAAAAGCATAGGGTGCAATTTGGGACACACCCAGGGAGTGATGTCTGCAGATTATGTTCCTCTGAATGTAGTTACAGTGAGGGAAAAAAGTATTTGATCCCCTGCTGATTTTGTATGTTTGCCCACTGACAAAGACATGATCAGTCTATAATTTTAATGGTAGGTTTATTTGAACAGTGAGAGACAGAATAACAACAAAAAAATCCAGAAAAACGCATGTCAAAAATATTATAAATTGATTTGCCTACCATCAAACTCAGTGCCTCTTTGCTTGACATCATGGGAAAATCAAAAGAAATCAGCCAAGACCTCAGAAAAACAATTGTAGACCTCCACAAGTCTGGTTCATCCTTGGGAGCAATTTCCAAACGCCTGAATGTACCATGTTCATCTGTACAAACAATAGTACGCAAGTATAAACACCATGGGACCACGCAGCTGTCATTCCGCTCAGGAAAGAGACGTAGTCTGTCTCCTAGAGATGAACGTACTTTGGTGCGAAAAGTGCAAAGGACCTTGTGAAAATGCTGGAGGAAACAGGTACAAAAGTATCTATATCCACAGTAAAACGAGTCCTATATTGAGATAACCTGAAAGGCCGCTCAGCAAGGAAGAAGCCACTGCTCCAAAACCGCCATAAAAAAGCCAGACTACGGTTTACAACTGTACATGGGGACAAGGATCGTACTTTTTTGAGAAATGTCCTCTGGTCTGATGAAAAAAAATTGAACTGTTTGGCCATAATGACCATTGTTATGTTTGGAGGAAAAAGGCGAGAATTGCAAGCCGAAGAACACCATCCCAACCGTGAAGCACGGGGGTGGCAGCATCATGCTGTGGGGGTGCTTTGCTGCAGGAGGGACTGGTGCACTTCACAAAATAGATGGCATCATGAGGAAGGAAATGTATGTGGATATATTGAAGTAACATCTCAAGACATCAGTCAGGAAGTTAAAGCGTGGTCGCAAATGGGTCTTCCAAATGGACAATGACCCCAAGCATACTTCTAAAGTTGTGGCAAAATGGCTTAAGGACAACAAAGTCAAGGTATTGGAGTGGCCATCACAAAGCCCTGACCTCAATCCTATAGAAAATGTGTGGGCAGAACTGAAAAAGCGTGTGCGAACAAGGAGGCCTACAAACCTGACTCCGTTACACCAGCTCTGTCAGGAGGAATGGGCCAAAATTCACCCAACTTATTGTGGGAAGCTTGTGGAATGCTACCCGAAACGTTTGACCCAAGTTAAAGAATTTAAAGGCAATGCTACCAAATACTATTTGAGTGTATGGAAACTTCTGACCCACTGTGAATGTGATGAAAGAAATAAAAGCTGAAATAAATAATTCTCTCTACTATTATTCTGACATTTCACATTCTTAAAATAAAGTGGTGATCCTAACTGACTTAAGACAGTGAATTTGTACTAGGATTAAATATCAGGAATTGTGAAAAACTGAGTTTAAATGTATTTGGCTAAGGTGTATGTAAACTTACGACTTCAACTGTACATGTCAGTACATAGACACAACAAGTAGGTCACATGGGGGAGAGGTGTTGCTTTATTTGTTTTTTTATACCAGGTTTGCTGTTCACTTGCGCTTTATGAGATGGAAGGTATTTCCATGCACTCATGGCTCTGTATAATACTGTTTCCTTGAATTTGTTCTGGACATGGGGATTGTGAAAATCACCCTGGTGTCATGTGTGGTGGGGTAATTGTGTGGTGTGCGTAAGTTGACTATGCAAACAATTTGGAATTTCCAACACATTCATGTTTCTTATAAAAAGAAGAATTGATGCAGTAAGTCACTCCTCAACTCTTTAGCCAAGAGAGACTGGCATGCATAGTATTTATATCAGCCCTCTGATTACAATGAAGAGCAAGATGTTCAGCTCTGTTCTGGGCCAGCTGCAGCTTAACTAGGTCTTTCTTTGCAGTACTTGACCATATCACTGGACAGTAATCATAAGATAAAACGATAAAAATGCAGGTATAATGCTTTATAATATTTTTCTAAGCATGTATGAGCTTTTATAGCAGGGCACTCCAACCCTGTTCCTGGAGAACTACCCTGCTGTAGGTTTTAACTCCAACCCTGTTCCTGGAGAGCTACCCTGCTGTAGGTTTTAACTCCAACCCTGTTCCTGGAGAGCTACCCTGCTGTAGGTTTTAACTCCAACCCTGTTCCTGGAGAGCTACCCTGCTGTAGGTTTTAACTCCAACCCTGTTCCTGGAGAGCTACCCTCTTGTAGGTTTTTGCTGCAACCGTAATGTAGCGCACCTGATTCTAATAATTAGCTGGTTGATTAGTTGAATCAGGTTAGTTTCAACTGGGGTTGGAGCGAAAAGGGTTGCTCTCCAGGATAAGGGTAGCTCTCCAGGACAAGGGTAGCTCTCCAGGAAAAGGGTAGCTCTCCAGGACAAGGGTAGCTCTCCAGGACAAGGGTAGCTCTCCAGGAAAAGGGTAGCTCTCCAGGACAAGGGTAGCTCTCCAGGACAAGGGTAGCTCTCCAGGAAAAGGGTAGCTCTCCAGGAAAAGTGTAGCTCTCCAGGAAAAGAGGAGGAGGGCCCTGTTGTATAGTCATGTGTAAAGGCCAATAATACAGTCTTCTAAACCTCACTTGGTCTTCACCATCCCCCCGATCCACGACATTGTCCTGGAAGGTCATCCTCCTTCATATTGTCTGTGTGTCTCTGAGGTTTAGTGTTGTCCCTGGTCCTCCTTCATATTGTCTCTGTGTCTCTGAGGTTTAATGTTGTCCCTGGTCCTCCCTGATATTGTCTCTGTGTCTCTGAGGTTTAGTGTTGTCCCCTGGTCCTCCCTGATATTGTCTCTGTGTCTCTGAGGTTTAGTGTTGTCCCTGGTCCTCCATGATATTGTCTCTGTGTCTCTGAGGTTTAGTGTTGTCCCTGGTCCTCCCTGATATTGTCTCTGTGTCTCTGAGGTTTAGTGTTGTCCCTGGTCCTCCCTGATATTGTCTCTGTGTCTCTGAGGTTTAGTGTTGTCCCTGGTCCTCCCTGATATTGTCTCTGTGTCTCTGAGGTTTAGGACTGTCCCTGGTCCTCCCTGATATTGTCTCTGTGTCTCTGAGGTTTAGTGTTGTCCCTGGTCCTCCTTGATATTGTCTCTGTGTCTCTGAGGTTTAGTGTTGTCCCTGGTCCTCCCTGATATTGTCTCTGTGTCTCTGAGGTTTAGTGTTGTCCCTGGTCCTCCCTGATATTGTATCTGTGTCTCTGAGGTTTAGTGTTGTCCCTGGTCCTCCCTGATATTGTCTCTGTGTCTCTGAGGTTTAGTGTTGTCCCTGGTCCTCCATGATATTGTCTCTGTGTATCTGAGGTTTAGTGTTGTCCCTGGTCCTCCCTGATATTGTCTGTGTGTCTCTGAGGTTTAGTGTTGTCCCTGGTCCTCCCTGATATTGTCTCTGTGTCTCTGAGGTTTAGTGTTGTCCCTGGTCCTCCCTGATATTGTCTCTGTCTCTGAGGTTTAGTGTTGTCCCTGGTCCTCCCTGATATTGTCTCTGTGTCTCTGAGGTTTAGTGTTGTCCCTGGTGCCTCCCTGATATTGTCTCTGTGTCTCTGAGGTTTAGTGTTGTCCCTGGTCCTCCCTGATATTGTCTCTGTGTCTCTGAGGTTTAGTGTTGTCCCTGGTCCTCCCTGATATTGTCTCTGTGTCTCTGAGGTTTAGTGTTGTCCCTGGTCCTCCCTGATATTGTCTCTGTGTCTCTGAGGTTTAGTGTTGTCCCTGGTCCTCCCTGATATTGTCTCTGTGTCTCTGAGGTTTAGTGTTGTCCCTGGTCCTCCCTGATATTGTCTCTGTGTCTCTGAGGTTTAGTGTTGTCCCTGGTCCTCCCTGATATTGTCTCTGTGTCTCTGAGGTTTAGTGTTGTCCCTGGTCCTCCCTGATATTGTCTTGTGTCTCTGGTTTAGTGTTGTCCCTGGTCCTCCCTGATATTGTCTCTGTGTCTTGTTTGGAGTGTCCCTGGTCCTCCCTGATATTGTCTCTGTGTCTCTGAGGTTTAGTGTCCCTGGTCCTCCCTGATATTGTCTCTGTGTCTCTGAGGTTTCCTCCTGTTGTGTTGTCCCCTGATATGGTTCTTCCCTGATAGTTGTCTCTGGTGTCTCCTGAGGTTCTGTGTCTTGTTTCCTGTCCCTGGTCCTCCCTGATATTGTCTCTGTGTCTCTGAGGTTTAGTGTTGTCCCTGGTCCTCCCTGATATTGTCTCTGTGTCTCTGAGGTTTAGTGTTGTCCCTGGTCCCTCCCTGATATTGTCTCTGTGTCTCTCTGTGTCTCCCTGGTCCTCCCTGATATTGTCTCTGTCCTGAGGTTTAGTGGTCCCTCTCCCTGATATTGTCTCTGTGTCTCTGAGGTTTAGTGTTGTCCCTGGTCCTCCCTGATATTGTCTCTGTGTCTCTGAGGTTAGTGTTGTCCCCTGGTCCTCCCTGATATTGTCTCTGTGTCTCTGAGGTTTAGTGTGTTGTCCCTGGTCCTCCCTGATATTGTCTCTGTGTCTCTGAGGTTTAGTGTTGTCCCTGGTCCTCCCTGATATTGTCTCTGTGTCTCTCTGGTTTAGTGTTTGTCCCTGGTCCTCCCTGATATTGTCTCTGTGTGTCTCTGAGGTTTAGTGTTGTCCCTGGTCCTCCCTGATATTGTCCTCTGTGTCTCTGAGGTTTAGTGTTGTCCCTGGTCCTCCCTGATATTGTCTCTGTGTCTCTGAGGTTTAGTGTTGTCCCTGGTCCTCCCTGATAGGTCTCTGAGGTTTAGTGTTGTGTTGGTCTCCCTGATATCCTCTCTGTGTCTCTGAGGTTTAGTTTGTGTTCCCTGGTCCTCCCTGATATTGTCTCTGTGTCTCTGAGGTTTAGTGTTGTCCCTGGTCCTCCCTGATATTGTCTCTGTGTCTCTGAGGTTTAGTGTTGTCCCTGGTCCTCCCTGATATTGTCTCTGTGTCTCTGAGGTTTAGTGTTGTCCCTGGTCCTCCCTGATATTGTCTCTGTGTCTCTGAGGTTTAGTGTTGTCCCTGGTCCTCCCTGATATTGTCTCTGTGTCTCTGAGGTTTAGTGTTGTCCTGGTCCTCCCTGATATTGTCTCTGTGTCTCTGAGGTTTAGTGTTTTCCCTGGTCCTCCCTGATATTGTCTCTGTGTCTCTGAGGTTTAGTGTTGTCCCTGGTCCTCCCTGATATTGTCTCTGTGTCTCTGAGGTTTAGTGTTGTCCCTGGTCCTCCCTGATATCTCTGTGTCTCTGAGGTTTAGTGTTGTGTCCCTGTCCTCCCTGATATTGTCTCTGTGTCTCTGTTGTTTAGTGTTGTCCTGGTCCTCCCTGATATTGTCTCTGTGTCTCTGAGGTTTAGTGTTGTCCCTGGTCCTCCCTGATATTGTCTCTGTGTCTCTGAGGTTTAGTGTTGTCCCTGGTCCTCCCTGATATTGTCTCTGTGTCTCTGAGGTTTAGTGTTGTCCCTGGTCCTCCCTGATATTGTCTCTGTGTCTCTGAGGTTTAGTGTTGTCCCTGGTCCTCCCTGATATTGTCTCTGTGTCTCTGAGGTTTAGTGTTGTCCCTGGTCCTCCCTGATATTGTCTCTGTGTCTCTGAGGTTTAGTGTTGTCCCCTGGTCCTCCCTGATATTGTCTCTGTGTCTCTGAGGTTTAGTGTTGTCCCTGGTCCTCCCTGATATTGTCTCTGTGTCTCTGAGGTTTAGTGTTGTCCCTGGTCCTCCCTGATATTGTCTCTGTGTCTCTGAGGTTTAGTGTTGTCCCTGGTCCTCCCTGATATTGTCTCTGTGTCTCTGAGGTTTAGTGTTGTCCCTGGTCCTCCCTGATATTGTCTCTGTGTCTCTGAGGTTTAGTGTTGTCCCTGGTCCTCCCTGATATTGTCTCTGTGTCCTCTGAGGTTTAGTGTTGTCCCTGGTCCTCCCTGATATTGTCTCTGTGTCTCTGAGGTTTAGTGTTGTCCCTGGTCCTCCCTGATATTGTCTCTGTGTCTCTGAGGTTTAGTGTTGTCCCTGGTCCTCCCTGAATATTGTCTCTGTGTCTCCTGTTTAGTATTGTCTCTGGTCCTCTGTGTCTCTGTGTCTTGAGTTTGTTGTCCCTGGTCCTCCCTGATATTGTCTCTGTGTCTCTGAGGTTTAGTGTTGTCCCTGGTCCTCCCTGATATTGTCTCTGTGTCTCTGAGGTTTAGTGTTGTCCCTGTCCTCCCTGATATTGTCTCTGTGTGTCTCTGAGGTTTAGTGTTGTCCCTGGTCCTCCCTGATATTGTCTCTGTTGTGTCTCTGAGGTTTAGTGTTGTCCCTGGTCCTCCCTGATATTGTCTCTGTGTCTCTGTGTCTCTGAGGTTTAGTGTTGTCCCTGGTCCTCCCTGATATTGTCTCTGTGTCTCTGAGGTTTAGTGTTGTCCCTGGTCCTCCCTGATATTGTCTCTGTGTCTCTGAGGTTTAGTGTTGTCCCTGGTCCTCCCTGATATTGTCTCTGTGTCTCTGAGGTTTAGTGTTGTCCCTGGTCCTCCCTGATATTGTCTGTGTGTCTCTGAGGTTTAGTGTTGTCCCTGGTCCTCCCTGATATTGTCTCTGTGTCTCTGAGGTTTAGTGTTGTCCCTGGTCCTCCCTGATATTGTCTCTGTGTCTCTGAGGTTTAGTGTTGTCCCTGGTCCTCCCTGATATTGTCTCTGTGTCTCTGAGGTTTAGTGTTGTCCCTGGTCCTCCCTGATATTGTCTCTGTGTCTCTGAGGTTTAGTGTTGTCCCTGGTCCTCCCTGATATTGTCTCTGTGTCTCTGAGGTTTAGTGTTGTCCCTGGTCCTCCCTGATATTGTGTCTCTGTGTCTCTGAGGTTTAGTGTTGTCCCTGGTCCTCCCTGATATTGTCTCTGTGTCTCTGAGGTTTAGTGTTGTCCCTGGTCCTCCCTGATATTGTCTCTGTGTCTCTGAGGTTTAGTGTTGTCCCTGGTCCTCCCTGATATTGTCTCTGTGTCTCTGAGGTTTAGTGTTTGTCCCTGGTCCTCCCTGATATTGTCTCTGTGTCTCTGAGGTTTAGTGTTGTCCCTGGTCCTCCCTGATATTGTCTCTGTGTCTCTGAGGTTTAGTGTCCCTGGTCCTCCCTGATATTGTCTCTGTGTCTCTGAGGTTTAGTGTCCCTGTCCCTGGTCCTCCCTGATATTGTCTCTGTGTCTCTCTGAGGTTTAGTGTTGTCCCTGGTCCTCCCTGATATTGTCTCTGTGTGTCTCTGAGGTTTAGTGTTGTCCCTGGTCCTCCCTGATATTTGTCTCTGTGTCTCTGAGGTTTAGTGTTGTCCCTGGTCCTCCCTGATATTGTCTCTGTGTCTCTGAGGTTTAGTGTTGTCCCTGGTCCTCCCTGATATGATGTGTCTCTGTGTCTCTGAGGTTTTAGTGTTGTCCCTGGTCCTCCCTGATATTGTCTCTGTGTCTCTGAGGTTTAGTGTTGTCCCTGGTCCTCCCTGATATTGTCTCTGTGTCTCTGAGGTTTAGTGTTGTCCCTGGTCCTCCCTGATATTGTCTCTGTGTCTCTGAGGTTTAGTGTTGTCCCTGGTCCTCCCTGATATTGTCTCTGTGTCTCTGAGGTTTAGTGTTGTCCCTGGTCCTCCCTGATATTTGTCTCTGTGTCTCTGAGGTTTAGTGTTGTCCCTGGTCCTCCCTGATATTGTCTCTGTGTCTCTGAGGTTTAGTGTTGTCCCTGGTCCTCCCTGATATTGTCTCTGTGTCTCTGAGGTTTTAGTGTTGTCCCTGGTCCTCCCTGATATTGTCTCTGTGTCTCTGAGGTTTAGTGTTGTCCCTGGTCCTCCCTGATATTGTCTCTGTGTCTCTGAGGTTTTGTTGTCCCTGGTCCTCCCTGATATTGTCTCTGTGTCTCTGAGGTTTAGTGTTTTAGTGTTGTCCCTGGTCCTCCCTGATATTGTCTCTGTGTCTCTGAGGTTTAGTGTTGTCCCTGGTCCTCCCTGATATTGTCTCTGTGTCTCTGAGGTTTAGTGTTGTCCCTGGTCCTCCCTGATATTGTCTCTGTGTCTCTGAGGTTTAGTGTTGTCCCTGGTCCTCCCTGATATTGTCTCTGTGTCTCTGAGGTTTAGTGTTGTCCCTGGTCCTCCCTGATATTGTCTCTGTGTCTCTCTGAGGTTTAGTGTTGTCCCTGGTCCTCCCTGATATTGTCTCTGTGTCTCTGAGGTTTAGTGTTGTCCCTGGTCCTCCCTGATATTGTCTCTGTGTCTCTGAGGTTTAGTGTTGTCCCTGGTCCTCCCTGATATTGTCTCTGTGTCTCTGAGGTTTAGTGTTGTCCCTGGTCCTCCCTGATATTGTCTCTGTGTCTCTGAGGTTTAGTGTTGTCCCTGGTCCTCCCTGATATTGTCTCTGTGTCTCTGAGGTTTAGTGTTGTCCCTGGTCCTCCCTGATATTGTCTCTGTGTCTCTGAGGTTTAGTGTTGTCCCTGGTCCTCCCTGATATTGTCTCTGTGTCTCTGAGGTTTTAGTGTTGTCCCTGGTCCTCCCTGATATTGTCTCTGTGTGTCTCTGAGGTTTAGTGTTGTCCCTGGTCCTCCCTGATATTGTCTCTGTGTCTCTGAGGTTTAGTGTTGTCCCTGGTCCTCCCTGATATTGTCTCTGTGTCTCTGAGGTTTAGTGTTGTCCCTGGTCCTCCCTGATATTGTCTCTGTGTCTCTGAGGTTTAGTGTTGTCCCTGGTCCTCCCTGATATTGTCTCTGTGTCTCTGAGGTTTTAGTGTTGTCCCTGGTCCTCCCTGATATTGTCTCTGTGTCTCTGAGGTTTAGTGTTGTCCCTGGTCCTCCCTGATATTGTCTCTGTGTCTCTGAGGTTTAGTGTTGTCCCTGGTCCTCCCTGATATTGTCTCTGTGTCTCTGAGGTTTAGTGTTGTCCCTGGTCCTCCCTGATATTGTCTCTGTGTCTCTGAGGTTTAGTGTTGTCCCTGGTCCTCCCTGATATTGTCTCTGTGTCTCTGAGGTTTAGTGTTGTCCCTGGTCCTCCCTGATATTGTCTCTGTGTCTCTGAGGTTTAGTGTTGTCCCTGGTCCTCCCTGATATTGTCTCTGTGTCTCTGAGGTTTAGTGTTGTCCCTGGTCCTCCCTGATATTGTCTCTGTGTCTCTGAGGTTTAGTGTTGTCCCTGGTCCTC
The DNA here is from genome assembly GCA_036851935.1 of Coregonus suidteri. Taxonomy (NCBI): domain Eukaryota; kingdom Metazoa; phylum Chordata; class Actinopteri; order Salmoniformes; family Salmonidae; genus Coregonus; species Coregonus suidteri. Next base: position 4,642,607 of record CM072225.1, on the reverse strand, counting down.
CCTGATATTGTCTCTGTGTCTCTGAGGTTTAGTGTTGTCCCTGGTCCTCCCTCCCTGATATTGTCTCTGTGTCTCTGAGGTTTAGTGTTGTCCCTGGTCCTCCCTGATATTGTCTCTGTGTCTCTGAGGTTTAGTGTTGTCCCTGGTCCTCCCTGATATTGTCTCTGTGTCTCTGAGGTTTAGTGTTGTCCCTGGTCCTCCCTGATATTGTCTCTGTGTCTCTGAGGTTTAGTGTTGTCCCTGGTCCTCCCTGATATTGTCTCTGTGTCTCTGAGGTTTAGTGTTGTCCCTGGTCCTCCCTGATATTGTCTCTGTGTCTCTGAGGTTTAGTGTTGTCCCTGGTCCTCCCTGATATTGTCTCTGTGTCTCTGAGGTTTAGTGTTGTCCCTGGTCCTCCCTGATATTGTCTCTGTGTCTCTGAGGTTTAGTGTTGTCCCTGGTCCTCCCTGATATTGTCTCTGTGTGTCTCTGAGGTTTAGTGTTGTCCCTGGTCCTCCCTGATATTGTCTCTGTGTCTCTGAGGTTTAGTGTGTTGTCCCTGGTCCTCCCTGATATTGTCTCTGTGTCTCTGAGGTTTAGTGTTGTCCCTGGTCCTCCCTGATATTGTCTCTGTGTCTCTGAGGTTTAGTGTTGTCCCTGGTCCTCCCTGATATTGTCTCTGTGTCTCTGAGGTTTAGTGTTGTCCCTGGTCCTCCCTGATATTGTCTCTGTGTCTCTGAGGTTTAGTGTTTGTCCCTGGTCCTCCCTGATATTGTCTCTGTGTCTCTGAGGTTTAGTGTTGTCCCTGGTCCTCCTGATATTGTCTCTGTGTCTCTGAGGGTTTAGTGTTGTCCCTGGTCCTCCCTGATATTGTCTCTGTGTCTCTGAGGTTTAGTGTTGTCCCTGGTCCTCCCTGATATTGTCTCTGTGTCTCTGAGGTTTAGTGTTGTCCCTGGTCCTCCCTGATATTGTCTCTGTGTCTCTGAGTTTAGTGTGTTGTCCCTGGTCCTCCCTGATATTGTCTCTGTGTCTCTGAGGTTTAGTGTCCCTGGTCCTCCCTGATATTGTCTCTGTGTCTCTGAGGTTTAGTGTTGTCCCTGGTCCTCCCTGATATTGTCTCTGTGTCTCTGAGGTTTAGTGTTTGTCCCTGGTCCTCCCTGATATTGTCTCTGTGTCTCTGAGGTTTAGTGTTGTCCCTGGTCCTCCCCTCTGTGTCTCTGAGGTTTAGTGTTGTCCCTGGTCCTCCCTGATATTGTCTCTGTGTCTCTGAGGTTTAGTGTTGTCCCTGGTCCTCCCTGATATTGTCTCTGTGTCTCTGAGGTTTAGTGTTGTCCCTGGTCCTCCCTGATATTGTCTCTGTGTCTCTGAGGTTTAGTGTTGTCCCTGGTCCTCCCTGATATTGTCTCTGTGTCTCTGAGGTTTAGTGTTGTCCCTGGTCCTCCTCCCTGATATTGTCTCTGTGTCTCTGGGTTTTAGTTGTCCCTGGTCCTCCCTGATATTGTCTCTGTGTCTCTGAGGTTTAGTGTTGTCCCTGGTCCTCCCTGATATTGTCTCTGTGTCTCTGAGGTTTAGTGTTGTCCCTGGTCCTCCCTGATATTGTCTCTGTGTGTCTCTGAGGTTTAGTGTTGTCCCTGGTCCTCCCTGATATTGTCTCTGTGTCTCTGAGGTTTAGTGTTGTCCCTGGTCCTCCCTGATATATTGTCTCTGTGTCTCTGAGGTTTAGTGTTGTCCCTGGTCCTCCCTGATATTGTCTCTGTGTCTCTGAGGTTTAGTGTTGTCCCTGGTCCTCCCTGATATTGTCTCTGTGTCTCTGAGGTTTAGTGTTGTCCCTGGTCCTCCCTGATATTGTCTCTGTGTCTCTGAGGTTTAGTGTTGTCCCTGGTCCTCCCTGATATTGTCTCTGTGTCTCTGAGGTTTAGTGTTGTCCCTGGTCCTCCCTGATATTGTCTCTGTGTCTCTGAGGTTTAGTGTTGTCCCTGGTCCTCCCTGATGATTGTCTGTGTGTCTCTGAGGTTTAGTGTTGTCCCTGGTCCTCCCTGATATTGTCTCTGTGTCTCTGAGGTTTAGTGTTGTCCCTGGTCCTCCCTGATATTGTCTCTGTGTCTCTGAGGTTAGTGTTGTCCCTGGTCCTCCCTGATATTGTCTCTGTGTCTCTGAGGTTTAGTGTTGTCCCTGGTCCTCCCTGATATTGTCTCTGTGTCTCTGAGGTTTAGTGTGTCCCTGGTCCTCCCTGATATTGTCTCTGTGTCTCTGAGGTTTAGTGTTGTCCCTGGTCCTCCCTGATATTGTCTCTGTGTCTCTGAGTTTAGTGTTGTCCCTGGTCCTCCCTGATATTGTCTCTGTGTCTCTGAGGTTTAGTGTTGTCCCTGAGGAGGGTCCTCCCTGATATTGTCTCTGTGTCTCTGAGGTTTAGTGTTCCCTGTCCCTGATATGAGGTCCTCCCTGATATTGTCTCTGTGTCTCTGAGGTTTAGTGTTGTCCCTGGTCCTCCTGATATTGTCTCTGTGTCTCTGAGGTTTAGTGTTGTCCCTGGTCCTCCCTGATATTGTCTCTGTGTCTCTGAGGTTTAGTGTTGTCCCTGGTCCTCCCTGATATTGTCTCTGTGTCTCTGAGGTTTAGTGTTGTCCCTGGTCCTCCCTGATATTGTCTCTGTGTCTGTTGTCCCTGGTCCTTTGATATTGTCTCTTTGTCTCTGAGGTTTAGTGTCCCTGTCCCTGATATTGTCTCTGTGTCTCTGAGGTTTAGTGTTGTCCCTGGTCCTCCCTGATATTGTGTGTGTGTCTCTGAGGTTTAGGTGTCCCTGGTCCTCCCTCCTCCCTGATATTGTCTCTGTGTCTCTGAGGTTTAGTGTTGTCCCTGGTCCTCCCTGATATTGTCTCTGTGTCTCTGAGGTTTAGTGTTGTCCCCCTGGTCCTCCCTGATATTGTCTGTGTGTCTCTGAGGTTTAGTGTTGTCCTGGTCCCTGGTCCTCCCTCTGATATTGTCTCTGTGTCTCTGAGGTTTAGTGTCCCTGGTCCCCCTGGTCCTCCCTGATATTGTCTCGTGTGTCTCTGTGAGGTTTAGGTTTAGTGTTGTCCCTGGTCCTCCCTGATATTGTCTCTGTGTCTCTGAGGTTTAGTGTTGTCCCTGGTCCTCCCTGATATTGTCTCTGTGTCTCTGAGGTTTAGTGTTGTCCCTGGTCCTCCCTGATATTGTCTCTGTGTCTCTGAGGTTTAGTGTTTGTCCCTGTCTCCCCTCCCTGATATTGTCTCTGTGTCTCTGAGGTTTAGTGTTGTCCCTGGTCCTCCCTGATATTGTCTCTGTGTCTCTGAGGTTTAGTGTTGTCCCTGGTCCTCCCTGATATTGTCTCTGTGTCTCTGAGGTTTAGTGTTGTCCCTGGTCCTCTCCCTGATATTGTCTCTGTGTCTCTGAGGTTTAGTGTTGTCCCTGGTCCTCCCTGATATTGTCTCTGTGTCTCTGAGGTTTAGTGTTGTAGTGTGTCCTCCCCCTCCCCTGGTCCTCCCTGATATTGTCTCTGTGTCTCTGAGGTTTCTGAGTGTTGTCCCTGGTCCTCCCTGATATTGTCTCTGTGTCTCTGAGTTTAGTGTTGTCCCTGTCCTCCCTGGTCCTCTCCCTGATATTGTGTCTCTCTGTGTCTCTGAGGTTTAGTGTTGTCCCTGGTCCTCCCTGATATTGTCTCTGTGTCTCTGAGGTTTAGTGTTGTCCCTGGTCCTCCCTGATATTGTCTCTGTGTCTCTGAGGTTTAGTGTTAGTCCTGTTGTCCATGGTCCCTGGTCCTCCCTGATATTGTCTCTGTGTCTCTGATATTGTCTCTGGTTTAGGTTTTGTGTCCCTGGTCCTCCCTGATATTGTCTCTGTGTCTCTGAGGTTTAGTGTTGTCCCTGGTCCTCCCTGATATTGTCTCTGTGTCTCTGAGGTTTAGTGTTGTCCCTGGTCCTCCCCTTATGTCTCTGTGTCTCTGAGGTTAGTGTTGTCCCTGGTGTCTCTGATATTCTCTAGGTCTCTGAGTTTAGTGTTCCCTGGTCCTCCCTGATATTGTCTCTGTGTCTCTGAGGTTTAGTGTTGTCCCTGGTCCTCCCTGATATTGTCTCTGTGTCTCTGAGGTTTAGTGTTGTCCCTGGTCCTCCCTGATATTGTCTCTGTGTCTTGAGGTTTAGTGTTGTCCCTGGTCCTCCCTGATATTGTCTCTGTGTCTCTGAGGTTTAGTGTTGTCCCTGGTCCTCCCTGATATTGTCTCTGTGTCTCTGAGGTTTAGTGTTGTCCCTGGTCCTCCCTGATATTGTCTCTGTGTCTCTGAGGTTTAGTGTTGTCCCTGGTCCTCCCTGATATTGTCTCTGTGTCTCTGAGGTTTTAGTGTTGTCCCTGGTCCTCCCTGATATTGTCTCTGTGTCTCTGAGGTTTAGTGTTGTCCCTGGTCCTCCCTGATATTGTCTCTGTGTCTCTGAGGTTTAGTGTTGTCCCTGGTCCTCCCTGATATTGTCTCTGTGTCTCTGAGGTTTAGTGTTGTCCCTGGTCCTCCCTGATATTGTCTCTGTGTCTCTGAGGTTTAGTGTTGTCCCTGGTCCTCCCTGATATTGTCTCTGTGTCTCTGAGGTTTAGTGTTGTCCCTGGTCCTCCCTGATATTGTCTCTGTGTCTCTGAGGTTTTAGTGTTGTCCCTGGTCCTCCCTGATATTGTCTCTGTGTCTCTGAGGTTTAGTGTTGTCCCTGGTCCTCCCTGATATTGTCTCTGTGTGTCTCTGAGGTTTAGTGTTGTCCCTGGTCCTCCCTGATATTGTCTCTGTGTCTCTGAGGTTTAGTGTTGTCCCTGGTCCTCCCTGATATTGTCTCTGTGTCTCTGAGGTTTAGTGTTGTCCCTGGTCCTCCCTGATATTGTCTCTGTGTCTCTGAGGTTTAGGTGTTGTCCCTGGTCCTCCCTGATATTGTCCTCTGTGTCTCTGAGGTTTAGGTTGTCCTGGTCCTCCCTGATATTGTCTCTGTGTCTCTGAGGTTTAGTGTTGTCCCTGGTCCTCCCTGATATTGTCTCTGTGTCTCTGAGGTTTAGTGTTGTCCCTGTCCTCCCTGATATTGTCTCTGTGTCTCTGAGGTTTAGTGTTGTCCCTGGTCCTCCCTGATATTGTCTCTGTGTCTCTGAGGTTTAGTGTTGTCCCTGGTCCTCCCTGATATTGTCTCTGTGTCTCTGAGGTTTAGTGTTTGTCCCTGGTCCTCCCTGATATTGTCTCTGTGTCTCTGAGGTTTAGTGTTGTCCCTGGTCCTCCCTGATATTGTCTCTGTGTCTCTGAGGTTTAGTGTTGTCCCTGGTCCTCCCTGATATTGTCTCTGTGTCTCTGAGGTTTAGTGTTGTCCCTGGTCCTCTCCTGATATTGTCTCTGTGTCTCTGAGGTTTAGTGTTGTCCCTGGTCCTCCCTGATATTGTCTCTGTGTCTCTGAGGTTTAGTGTTGTCCCTGGTCCTCCCTGATATTGTCTCTGTGTCTCTGAGGTTTAGTGTTGTCCCTGGTCCTCCCTGATATTGTCTCTGTGTCTCTGAGGTTTAGTGTTGTCCCTGGTCCTCCCTGATATTGTCTCTGTGTCTCTGAGGTTTAGTGTTGTCCCTGGTCCTCCCTGATATTGTCTCTGTGTCTCTGAGGTTTAGTGTTGTCCCTGGTCCTCCCTGATATTGTCTCTGTGTCTCTGAGGTTTAGTGTTGTCCCTGGTCCTCCCTGATATTGTCTCTGTGTCTCTGAGGTTTAGTGTTGTCCCTGGTCCTCCCTGATATTGTCTCTGTGTCTCTGAGGTTTAGTGTTGTCCCTGGTCCTCCCTGATATTGTCTCTGTGTCTCTGAGGTTTAGTGTTGTCCCTGGTCCTCCCTGATATTGTCTCTGTGTCTCTGAGGTTTAGTAGTGTTGTCCCTGGTCCTCCCTGATATTGTCTCTGTGTCTCTGAGGTTTAGTGTTGTCCCTGGTCTCTGGTCCCTGATATTGTCTCTCTGTCTCTCTGAGTGTTTTTTAGTGTTGTCCTCCCCCTGGTATTGTCTCCCTGATATTGTCCCTGGTCCTCTGTGTCTCTGAGGTCTTTAGTGTTTGTCCCTGGTCCTCCCTGATATTGTCTCTGTGTCTCTGAGGTTTAGTGTTGTCCCTGGGTCCCTGATATTGTCTCCCTGATATTGTCTCTGTGTCTCTGAGGTTTAGTGTTGTCCCTGGTCCTCCCTGATATTGTCTCTGTCTCTGTAGTGGTCTCTGAGGTTTAGTGTTGTCCCTGGTCCTCCCTGATATTGTCTCTGTGTCTCTGAGTTTTTAGTGTTGACTGTCCCCTGGTCCTCCCTGATATTGTCTCTGTGTCTCTGAGGTTTAGTGTTTGTCCCTGGTCCCCTCTGATATTGTCTCTGTGTCTCTGAGGTTTAGTGTTTTGTCCCTGGTCCTCCCTGATATTGTCTCTGTGTCTCTGAGGTTTAGTGTTGTCCCTGGTCCTCCCTGATATTGTCTCTGTGTCTCTGAGGTTTAGTGTTGTCCCTGGTCCTCCCTGATATTGTCTCTGTGTCTGTTCTCTGAGGTTTAGTGTTGTCCCTGGTCCTCCCTGATATTGTCTCTGTTAGTGTTGTCCCTCCTCCCTGATATTGTCTCTGTGTCTCTGAGGTTTTAGTGTTGTCCCCCTGGTCCTCCCTGATATTGTCTCTGTGTCTCTGAGGTTTAGTGTTTTGTCCCTGGTCCTCCCTGATATTGTCTCCTCTGTGTGTGTCTCTGAGGTTTAGTGTTGTCCCTGGTCCTCCCTGATATTGTCTCTGTGTCTCTGAGAGTTTTTGTGTTGTCCCTGGTCCTCCCTGATATTGTCTCTGTGTCTCTGAGGTTTAGTGTTGTCCCTTTGTCCTCCCTGATATTGTCTCTGTGTCTCTGATTTAGTGTTGTCCCTGTCCTCCCTGATATTGTCTCTGTGTCTCTGAGGTTTAGTGTTGTCCCTGGTCCTCCCTGATATTGTCTCTGTGTCTCTGAGGTTTAGTGTTGTCCCTGGTCCTCCCTGTCTCTGTGTCTCTGAGGTTTATGGTCCTCCCTGATATTGTCTCTGTGTCTCTGAGGTCTCTTTAGTGTTTTGTCCCTGGTCCTCCCTGATATTGTCTCTGTGTCTCTGAGGTTTAGTGTTGTCCCTGGTCCTCCCTGATATTGTCTCTGTGTCTCTGAGGTATAGTGTTGTCCCTGGTCCTCCCTGATATTGTCCTTGTCTCTGTTGTCATTGGTCAGACCTCTAGTCCCTCCCGACTCACAAATTGGTGTCTGTCCCTGAGGTTTAGTGTGTGTCTGAGGTTTAGGTTGTCCCCCTCCCTGATATTGTCTCTGTGTCTCTGAGGTTTAGTGTTGTCCCTGGTCCTCCCTGATATTGTCTCTGTGTCTCTGAGGTTTAGTGTTGTCCCTGGTCCTCCCTGATATTGTCTCTGTGTCTCTGAGGTTTAGTGTTTGTCCCTGGTCCTCCCTGATATTTGTCTCTGTGTCTCTGAGGTTTAGTGTTGTCCCTGGTCCTCCCTGATATTGTCTCTGTGTCTCTGAGGTTTAGTGTTGTCCCTGGTCCCTCCCTGATATTGTCTCTGTGTCTCTGAGGTTTATGTTGTCCTTGGTGTGGTCTCCCTGTCCCTGGTCCTCCCTGATATTGTCTCTGTGTCTCTGAGGTTTAGTGTTGTCCCTGGTCCTCCTGATAGTGTTGTCCTGTGTCTCTGCACTCTGGTTTAGTGTTGTCCCTGTGCTCCAGGAATCCCTGTCCCTCCCCCGGGTCTCTGAGTCTCTTGGGAAGGTTTAGTGTTGTCCCTGGTCCTCCCTGATATTGTCTCTGTGTCTTAGAGGTTTAGTGTGTGTTGTCCCTGGTCCTCCCTGATATTGTCTCTGTGTCTCTGAGGTTTAGTGTTGTCCCTGGTCCTCCCTGATATTGTCTGTGTGTCTCTGAGGTTTAGTGTTGTCCCTGGTCCTCCCTGATATTGTCTCTGGGTGTCTCTGAGGTTTAGTGTTGTCCCTGGTCCTCCCCTGATATTGTCTCTGTGTCTCTGAGGTTTAGTGTTGTCCCTGGTCCTCCCTGATATTGTCTCTGTGTCTCTGAGGTTTAGTGTTGTCCCTGGTCCTCAGCTGATATTGTCTCTGTGTCTCTGAGGTTTAGTGTTGTCCCTGGTCCTCCCTGATATTGTCTCTCTGTGTCTCTGAGTTTAGTGTTGTCCCCCCCTGGTCCTCCCTGATATTTGTCTCTGTGTCTCTGAGGTTTAGTGTTGTCCCTGGTCCTCCCTGATATTGTCTCTGTGTCTCTGAGGTTTAGTGTTGTCCCTGGTCCTCCCTGATATTGTCTCTGTGTCTCTGAGGTTTAGTGTTGTCCCTGGTCCTCCCTGATATTGTCTCTGTGTCTCTGAGGTTTAGTGTTGTCCCTGGTCCCTCCCTGATATTGTCTCTGTGTCTCTGAGGTTTAGTGTTTGTCCCTGGTCCTCCCCCTGATATTGTCTCTGTGTCTCCTGAGGTTTAGTAGTTGTCCCTGGTCCTCCCTGATATTGTCTCTGTGTCTCTGAGGTTTAGTGTTGTCCCTGGTCCCTGATATTGTCTCTGTGTCTCTGAGGTTTTTAGTGTTGTCCCTGGTCCTCCCTGATATTGTCTCTGTGTCTCTGAGGTTTAGTGTTTGTCCTCTGTGTATTTTCTCTGAGTCTTGAGGTTTAGTGTTGTCCCTGGTCCTCCCTGATATTGTCTCTGTGTCTCTGAGGTTAGTGTTGTCCCTGGTCCTCCCTGATATTGTCTCTGTGTCTCTGAGGTTTAGTGTTTGTCCCTGGTCCTCCCTGATATTGTCTCTGTGTCTCTGAGGTTTTAGTGTTGTCCCTGGTCCTCCCTGATATTGTCTCTGTGTCTCTGAGGTTTTAGTGTTTGTCCCTGGTCCTCCCTGATATTGTCTCTGTGTCTCTGAGGTTTAGTGTTGTCCCCTGGTCCTCCCTGATATTGTCTCTGTGTCTCTGAGGTTTTAGTGTGTTGTCCCCTGGTCCTCCTGATGTTTATTTGTCTCCTGTGTGTCTCCCCTCTGAGGTTTAGTGTTTGTCCCTGGTCCTCCCTGATATTGTCTCTCTGTGTCTCTGATATTGGGTCTTTAGGTTTGTGTTGTCCCTGGTCCTCCCTGATATTGTCTCTGTGTCTCTGAGGTTTAGTGTTTGTGTTTGTCCTCCCTGGTCTCTGTGTCTCTGAGGTTTAGTGTTGTCCCTGATATCCCTGATATTGTCTCTGTGTCTCTGAGGTTTAGTGTTGTCCCTGGTCCTCCCTGATATTGATATTGTCTCTGAGGTTTAGTGTGTCCCTGGGTCTCTGAGGTTTTAGTGTTGTCCCTGGTCCTCCCTGATATTGTCTCTGTGTCTCTGAGGTTTTTAGTGTTGTCCCTGGTCCTCCCTGATATTGTCTCTGTGTCTCTGAGGTTTAGTGTTGTTGTCCCTGTTTGTCTCCTCACTGATATTGTCTCTCTCTGTGTCTCTGTCTCTGGTTTAGTGTTGTCCCTGGTTTGTCCTCCCTGATATTGTCTCTGTGTCTCTGAGGTTTAGAGGGGTTGGTCCCTGATATTGTCCTGTCCCTGAGGATTATTGTCTCTGTGTCTCCCTGAGGTCTCTGTGTCTTTAGTGTTGTTGTCCCTGGTCCTCCCTGATATGTTGTCTCTGTGTTGTCTCTGAGGTTTTTAGGTCTCTGTCCCTGAGGGGTCCTCCCTCACCCTGATATTGTCTCTGTGTCTCTGAGGTTTAGTTGTTGTCCCTGGTCCTCCCTGATATTGTCCTCTGTGTGTCTCTGAGGTTTTAGTGTTGTCCCTGGTCCTCCCTGATATTGTCTCTGTGTCTCTGAGGTTTAGTGTTGTCCTGGTCTCTCCCTGATATTGTCTCTGTTGTGTCTCTGAGGTTTAGTGTTGTCCCTGGTTCCCTCCCTGATATTGTACTCTGTGTCTCTGAGGTTTAGTGGTTTAGTGTTGTCCCCTGGTCCCTCCCTGATATTGTCTCTGTGTGTCTCCCTGAGGTTTTAGTGTTGTCCCTGGTCCCTCCCTGATATTGTCTCTGTGTCTCTGAGGTTTAGTGTTGTGTCCCTGGTCCTCCCTGATATTGTTCTCTGTGGTCCTCCCTGATATTGTTAGTGTTGTCCCTGGTAGTTGTTGTCCCTGGTCCTCCCTGATATTGTCTCTCTGTGTCTCTGAGGTTTAGTGTGTGTCCCTGGTCCCTCTCCCTGATATTGTCTGTCCCTGTCCTCCCTGATATTGTCTCTGGTCTTGAGTTTTAGTGTTGTCCCCCCTGATATTGGTCCTCCCTGATATTTTGTCTCTGTGTCTCTGAGGTTTTAGTGTTGTCCCTGGTCCTCCCTGATATTGTCTCTCTGTGTCCTGTGTCTGAGGTTTAGTGTTGTCCCTGGTCCTCCCTGATCCTCCCTGTGTCATTCTGAGGTTCTCTGTTGTCCCTGGTCCTCCCTGATATTGTCTCTGTGTCTCTTGTTTAGTGTTGTCCCTGGTCCTCCCTGATATTGTCTCTGTGTCTCTGAGGTTTTAGTGTTGTCCCTGGTCCCTCCCTGATATGTTGTTGTCCTCTGTGTCTCTGAGGTTTAGTGTTGTCCCTGGTCCTCCCTGATATTGTCTCTGTGTCTCTGAGGTTTAGGACTGTCCCTGGTCCTCCCTGATATTGTCTCTGTGTCTCTGAGGTTTAGTGTTGTCCCTGGTCCTCCCTGATATTGTCTCTGTGTCTCTGAGGTTTAGTGTTGTCCCTGGTCCTCCCTGATATTGTCTCTGTGTCTCTGAGGTTTAGTGTTGTCCCTGGTCCTCCCTGATATTGTCTCTGTGTCTCTGAGGTTTAGTGTTGTCCCCCTGGTCCTCCCTGATATTGTCCCTCTGTGTCTCTGAGGTTTAGTGTTGTCCCTGGTCCTCCCCTGATAGTCTCTTTGTCTGAGGTTAAGTGTTGTCCTGTCTATTCTGAGGTTTAGTGTTGTCCTGGTGTCCTGATATTGTCCTGTCTCTGAGGAGTGTTGTATTGTCCTCTGATATTGTCTCTGTGTCTCTGAGGTTTAGTGTTGTCCCTGGTCCTCCCTGGTCCTCCCTGATATTGTTTCTGTTGTGTCTCTGAGGTTTAGTGTTCCCTGTCCTCCCTGGGTCCTCCCTGATATTGTCTCTGGTGGTCTCTGAGGTTTAGTGTTGTCCCTGGTCCTCCCTGATATTGTCTCTGTGTCTCTGAGGTTTAGTGTTGTCCCTGGTCCTCCCTGATATTGTCTCTGTGTCTCTGAGGTTTAGTGTTGTCCCTGGTCCTCCCTGATATTGTCCCTGTCCCCTGATATTGTCTCTGTCTCTGAGGTTTAGTGTTGTCCCCTGGTCCTCCCCTGATATTGTCTCTGTGTCTCTGAGGTTTTAGTGTGTCTCTGAGGTCATTAAGTGAGGTTTATTGTCCCTGGTCCTCCCTGATATAGGTTTTCCCCCCCTGTGTCTCTGTGGCTCTGAGGTTTAGTGTTGTGTCCTGGTCCCCCCCTGATCCTCCTCTGTGTCTTGCGGGTAGTTGTTCCTTGTCCCTGAGGTTTAGTGTTGTCTGATATCCTGGTCTCTCCCCTGAGTGTTGTCCCTGTCCTCCTGAATTGTCTCTGGGTCTTGAGGTTTAGTTGTTGTCCCCTGGTCCCCTCCCTGATATTGTCTCTGTGTCTCTCTGAGGTTTAGTGTTGTCCCTGGTCCTCCTGTGTCCTGATATTGTCTCTGTGTCTCTGAGGTTTAGTGTTGTCCCTGTGTCCTCCCTGATATTGTCTCTGTGTCTCTGAGGTTTAGTGTGTTCCCCTGGTCTGGTCCTCCCTGATATTGTCCCTCTGTGTCTCTGAGGTTTAGTGTTTTTTGTCCCTGGGTCCTCCCTGATATTGTGTCTCTGTGGTCTCCCTGAGGTTTAGAGGTTATTGTTTTGTCCCTGGTCCTCCCCCCTGATATTGTCTCTGTGTCTCTGAGGTTAGTGTTGTCAGTCCCTGGTCCTCCCTGATATTGTCTCTGTGTCTCTGAGGTTTAGTGTTGTGTTCCCCCCCTGGTCCTCCCTGATATTTGTCCTCTGTGTCTCTGAGGTTTATGTGTTTGTCCCTGGGTCCCCTCCCTGATATTGTCTCTGTGTTCTCTGAGGTGTTTAGTTGTTGTCCCTGGTCCTCCCTGATATTGGTCTCTGTCTCTGTGTCTCTGAGGTTTAGTGTTGTCCCTGGTCCTCCCTGATATTGTCCCTGTGTCCCTGAGGTTTAGTGTTGTCCCTGGTCCTCCTGATTGTCTTGTTTAGTGTTTGATGTTGTCCCTGGTCCTCCCTGATATTGTCTCTGTGTCTCTGAGGTTTTAGTTTTGTTTGGTCCTCCCTGATATTGTCTCTTGTGTTTCCGCTGGTTTAGTGTTGTCCCCCCCTCCCTGATATTGTCTCTGTGTCTCTGAGGTTTAGTAGTGTTCCCTGGTCCCCCTGGGTCCCTCCCTGATATTGTCTCTGTGTCTCTGAGGTTTAGTGTTGTCCCCTGGTCCTCCCTGATATTGTCTCTGTGTCTCTGAGGTTTTTAGTGTTGTCCCTGGTCCTCCCTGATATGTGTCTCTGTGTCTCTGAGGTTTAGTGTTGTCCCTGGTCCTCCCTGATATTTGTCTCTGTGTCTCTGATGGTTTAGTGTTGTCCCTGGTCCTCCCTGATATTGTCTCTGTGTCTCTGAGGTTTAGTGTTGTCCCTGGTCCTCCCCTGATATTGTCCCTGTGTCCCTGTGTGTCCTCTGAGGTTTAGTGTTGTCCCTGGTCCTCCCTGCCTCTCTGTGTCCCTGAGTTTTTGTTGTCCCTGGTCCTCCCTGATATTGTCTCTGTGTCTCTGAGGTTTAGTGTTTTGTCCCTGGTCCTGTCCCTGATATTGTCTCTGTGTCTCTGAGGTTTAGTGTTGTCCCTGGTCCTCCCTGATATTGTCTCTGTGTCTCTGAGGTTTAGTCTGTTTGTCCCCCTGGTCCTCTGTGTCCCTGGATATTGTCTCTGTGTCTCTGTGTCTCTGAGGTTTAGTGTTGTCCCTGGTCCTCCCTGATATTGTCTCTGTGTCTCTGAGGTTTAGTGTTTGTCCCTGGTCCTCCCTGATATTGTCTCTGTGTCTCTGAGGTTTTAGTCCTTTTGTCTCTGTGTCCTGGTCCCTCCCTGATAATATTGTCTCTGTGATCTCTGAGGTTTAGTGTTGTGTTGTGTCCCCCTGGTCCTCCCTGATATTGTCTCTGTGTCTCTGAGGTTTTAGTGTTGTCCCTGGCCTCCTCCCTGATATTGTCTCTGAGGTGTGTCTCTGAGGTTAGTAGTGTGTCGTCCCGGTTTAGTGTTGTCCCTGGTCCTCCCTGATATTGTCTCTGTGTCTCTGAGGTTTAGTGTTGTCCCCTGGTCCTCCCTGATATTGTCTCTGTGTCTCTGAGGTTTAGTGTTGTCCCTGGTGCTCCCTGATATTGTCTCTGTGTCTCTGAGGTTTAGTGTTGTCCCCTGGTCCTCCCCTGATATTGTCTCTGTGTCTCTGAGGTTTAGTGTTGTCCCTGGTCCCTCCCTGATATTTGTCTCTGTGTCTCTGAGGTTTAGTTTAGTGGTCCTCCCCTCTGTGTCTCTGAGGTTTAGTGTTGTCCCTGGTCCTCCCTGATATTGTCTCTGTTTAGTGTTGTCCCCTGGTCATCCTCTCTGAGGTTTTTAGTGTTGTCTCCGCCCTGATATTGTCTTGTCTCTAGTTTGTGTTTTCCCTGGTCCTCCCTGATATTGTCTGTGTGTCTCTGAGGTTTAGTGTTGTCCCTGGTCCTCCCTGATATATTGTCTCTGTGTCTCTGAGGTTTAGTGTCTGTCCCTGGTCCTTATGATTTATTGTCTCTGTGTCTCTGAGGTTTAGTGTTGTCCCTGGGTCCTCCCTGATATTGTCTCTGTGTCTCTGAGGTTTAGTGTTGTTCCCTGGTCCTCCCTGATATTTGTCTCTGTGTCCCTCTGAGGTTTTTTAGTGTTGTCCCTGGTCCTCCCTGATATTGTCTCTGTGTCTCTGAGGTTTAGTGTTTTGTTCCCTGGGTCCTCCTCCCCTGATATTGTCTCTGTGTCTCTGAGGTTTAGTGTTGTCCCTGGTCCTCCCTGATATTGTCTCTGTGTCTCTGAGGTTTAGTGTTTGTCCCTGGTCCTCCCTGATATTGTCTCTGTCTGAGTTTAGTGTTTCCTGTCCCTGAGGTTTAGTGTTGTCCCTGGTCCTCCTGATATTGTCCCTGGTCCTCTGTGTCTCTGAGGTTTAGTGTTGTCCCTGGTCCTCCCTGATATTGTCCCCTCTCTGTGTCTCTGAGGTTTAGTGTGTTTGTCCCTGGTCCTCCCTGATATTGTCTCTGTCTCTGAGGTCTGTGTGTCCCTGGTCCTCCCTGATATTGTCTCTGTGTCTCTGTTTAGTGTTGTCCCTGGTCCTCCCTGATATTGTCTCTCTGAGGTTTGTGTCTCTGATTGTCTCTGGTTTGAGGGTTACTGTCCCTGGTCCTCCCTGATATTGTCCCTGGTCCTTGTCTCTGTGTCTCTGAGGGTTTTAGTGTTGTTCCCTGGTCCTCCCTGATATTGTCTCTGTGTGTCTCTGAGGTTTAGTGTTGTCCCTGGTCCTCCCTGATATTGTCTCTGTGTCTCTGAGGTTTAGTGTTGTCCCTGGTCCTCCCCCCTGGTCCTCCCTGATATTGTCTCTGTGTCTCTGAGGTTTAGTGTTGTCCCCCTCCCTGGTCCTCCCCCCCTGATATTGTCTCTCTGTGTCTCTGAGGTTTAGTGTTGTCCCTGGTCCTTTGATATTGTCTCTGTGTCTCTTAGTTTTTGTTGTCCCTGGTCCTCCCTGATATTGGTCCTCTGTGTCCTCTGTAGGTGTCTCCCTGAGGTCCTTTAGTGTTGTCCCTCCCTCCCCCTGTTGTCCTCCCTGATATTGTCTCTGTGTCTCTGAGGTTTAGTGTTTGTGTCCCTGGTCCTCCCTGATATTGTCTCTCTGAGGTCCCCCTGTCCTCTGAGGTTTTTTAGTGTTGTTCCCTGGTCCTCCCTGATATTGTCTCTGTGTCTCTGAGGTTTTAGTGTTTGTCCCTGGTCCTCCCTGATGATATTGTCTGAGGTTTGTGTCCCCTGGTCCTCCCTGATAGGGTCTCTGTGTTCTGAGTGTTTAGTGTTGTCCCTGGTCCTCCCTGATATTGTCTCTGTGTCTCTGAGGTTTAGTGTTGTCCCTGGTCCCTCCCTGATATTTGTCTCTGTGTCTCTGAGGTTTAGTGTTGTCCCTGTCCCTGATATTGTCCCTCCCTGAGGATATTGTCTCTGATTTGTCTCTGAGGTTTAGTGTTGTCCCTGGTCCTCCCTGATATTGTCTCTGTGTCTCTGAGGTTTAGTGTTGTCCCCTGGTCCCCTGATCTGGTCCCCTCCTCTGAGGTTTATTGTGTCCCTGTGTCCTCTGAGGTTTAGTGTTTGTCCCTGTTTGTCCTTCCCTGGATCCTTGTGATCTTGTCTCTGTGTCTCTGAGGTTAGTTTTGTCCCTGTCCCTGGTCCTCCCTGATATTGTCTCTGTGTCTCTGAGTTTCTGAGGTTTAGTGTTGTCTCCCTGGTCCTCCCTGAGGTTTGTTGTCCCTCTGTGTTCTCTGAGGTGTCTCTGAGGTTTAGTGTTGTCCCTGGTCCCTCCCTGATATTGTCTCTGTGTCTCTGAGGTTTAGTGTTGTCCCCTGGTCCTCCCTGATATTGTCTCTGATATTGTCTCTGAGGTTTAGTGTTGTCCCTGGTCCTCCCTGATATTGTCTGTCTGTCTGATGTAGGTCTCTGAGGTTTAGTGTTGTCCCTGGTCTCCCTGATATTGTCCTCTGTGTCTCTGAGGTTTTTAGTGTTTGTCCCTGGTTCCTCCCTGATATTGTCTGTGTGTCTCTGAGGTTTAGTGTTGTGTCCCTGGTCCTCCCTGATATTGTCTCTGTGTCTCTGAGGTTTAGTGTTGTCCCTGGTCCTCCCTGATATTGTCCTCTGTGTCTCTGAGGTTTAGTGTTTGTCCCTGTCCTCCCTGATATTGTCTCTGTGTCTCTGAGGTTTAGTGTCCCTGTCCCTGGTCCTCCCTGATATTGTCTCTGTGTCTCTTGAGGGTTTTAGTGTTGTCCCCCTGTCCTCCCCTGATATTTTGTCCTGGTCCTCTGTTTGTCTCTGAGGTTTAGTGTATAGCCTGGTCTCTGAGGGGGGGGGTCTGATATTTTTGGCAAGTTTAGTGTTTGCCCTGGTCCTTGCTGATATTTCAAAAGATGTGTCTCTTGATGTTTGTTTCTGTGCTGATATATCTGTTGGTTTATGCCTGCCCAGTCTCGGAGGATGGCTTCAGGTTTTTCCCCTGTAAATACACTGAGTTTAGTGACTGTCCCTCCCTGATATGCTGAGAGAGGGAGGATTAGGTGGAGGGAGATACTCTGTGCCTCTGAGGGGAGGTCACTCCGGGATATTAGTAGCCCTCACTACCCCTGTAGGGGGGGGGCAAGGATATTGTCTCTGTGTCTCTGATATGTTGGGAAAAGGATTTTACTCTGAGGTTTAGTGTCTACTCCCCCTCGATCTGATCGCTTTGTCCCCCCATGAATATCTGTTACCTGCCAGCATGGCCCTCGCTACCCTGTAGATGTAGTAGGAGGGAGGAAAAGGATTTAGGAGGGATACCGCTGGAGGGGGAGAGGAGGATGGAGGGAAAGGTTTACTCAAAGGAGGAGTGAATGAGGAGGAAGGAGGAGGAGGAGAGAGGGAGGAGTGGAAAGGAGGAGGAGTGAAGGGAGGAGGAGGTACCGAGGTGAGGAAGGAGGATTGGGAAGAGGGGAGGAGGAGGAGGAGGTTTTCTCCTTCCATGGGAGTGTGTGTTGTTATCACGTTTCTAAGTTAATGTTGTCTCTGAACTATTTAGGTGTAGGAGCTGTCTCTCCAATCTCATCGTTATTGAATTGTTTATACAGACCCTGGTCATGAAAAATGGCAGGTACAGTTTTTAGTTTAGAACCTTGGACAGTTTGTCTCTGGATGAAAAGTATGTTGAGCAGTGGAGCTGTGTGTGTGAGTTGTGTAGAGAAGGATGGTCAGGAGCAGGAGGGTACAATCACTGAGTAACGCTTTACAGAGTTTATTCCTTTCCGTCACAGTTGCGCTGGATTAGCGACACACAAACACAGTCACAGGGGAAACTCTCTACCCTAGCAATCACAGTACGGAAATACTTCAAACGATATACAAGCATAGGGAAAAATTAAAAATCTTACCCCCGGCAATACAATAAGAGAGTAGCTCCAACCGAGCTACTCTACTCAACTCTCACATGGAAACAATTCCACCCACACAGACAAGGGAAGCAGAGGGAACACTTATACACAGGACTAATGAGGGGATGAGAACCAGGTACTTGTGTGTGATTAACAAGACAAAGACAGTGGAGAATGATGATAATGGGTGGCGGCAGTAGAGTAGTTAGTAAGCCGGTGCGTACGAACGAAGAACTGCCGAAGCCTGCCCAGACAAGGAGGGGTAGGCAGGTCTCGGTGGAAGTCGTGACAGTAAACTTACCCGCTGGGAGCCTGCCTTACTCTGGGCAGCCGCACCCGAGCAGGAGGAAGACATTACACCCCTCACGTCCTTAGCCAAGGTAGGCCACCAGTATTTTCCGATTGGTCAGGCCAGCGCACTGTAAAGCCTGATACCTGGGTACCCAGAGTGAGGGTGACGTTGGTGCCCAGTACCATCAGACGAGACGATCACGGATAGGAGCAGGCACGTACTGCAGCCCAGCTGGACACTGAGGGTGGAGATGGATCTGTGCGTAATGCCTGTCCTCTATGAATCTTCGTCGCCCGTCCATCGCCCAGGAACTATTACCGGGGGGGGGCGCCCTTGACAATGCAGGAGGAGTCGGAGTATGGGGGTGTTGTCCTCTGGGGCCTCTCCTCTGTGTCATACAGCCAGACCCAGTGCGTCCTGCCTTGCCTCACGTTCTTCGTACCTGAATGTATATGATAGAGTGAAATCAAAAACCGGGTGTTGAAGAATAGGGCCCACCTGTCCTGGCGAGGATTCAGCCTCCTGCTGTGCCCCGGATGTACTCCAGATTACGGTGGTCCTGTCCAGACAAGGAAGGGTTGTTTCGCCCCCTTCGAGCAAATGCTCCCTCCCACACGGTCAAAAAGCTCGGACAACAGCCAACAGCTCCCCGATCACCAACGCCGTTAGTTCTGCTCCGCCGGGCTATGAGCTTCTTAGAGAAGAAGGAACAGGGGCGGAGTTTGGGTTGGCAATGCCCGAGAAGCGTTTGAGACAGGACAGGCGCCCATCCCTACCTCGGACGTATCCACCTCCACTACGAATGGTAGTGATGGATTCCGGGTGGGCCATTACCACCGGGGCCGAGGTGAACAGTTCCCTCAGGTTACTGAAGGTCCCTGTCAGCCTCAGCAGACCAGTGGAGGGCAGGGACGGCCCCACCCTTCAACAGAGATATGTTTAATGGGAGCTGTGACCTTGCCAAAGCCCCGGATAAACCTCCGATAGTAAGTTGGGCGAAGCCAAGGAAGCGCTGCACCTCCTTTACCGTGGTTGGAGTCGGCCAATTCCACGGGCTGAAAATGCGGTCACTCTTCATCTCCACACCTGAGGTGGTAATGCCATAATCCGAGGAAGGAGACGGACTGCTGGAAAAACATAAACTTTTCTTGCTTTGGCATAAGGTCATTTTTTTCCCACAGTCGGACCAGTACTTTGCGAACGCAGGATACATGCTCGGCGCAAGTAGCGGAATACACCGGGATGTCATCGATGTAGACCCACAACACCGCGACCAAGGCATGTCCCGAAACACCTTGTTCACAAAAGGACTGGGAAGACGATGATGCATTCATCAAACCTTGATATCATCACTAGGTATTTCATATGCCCCGAGGTTGTGCTGAATGCTGTCTTCCACTCATTCCCCCTCCTGAACACCGCACCGGGTTTGTAGGCCCTCCTGAGATCTAATTTGGTGAAGAAGCGCGCCCCATGCATTGACTTAATCACTTGATGGAATTGAGAGGGGAGAGGATAACTAAATATTATCGTCTCCTTGTTCAGTGATCGATAATCAATGCACGGGCGCAGACTGTCGTCTTTCTTCTTCACAAAGAAGAAACTCGAGGAGGCGGGTGAAATGGAGGGACGTATATACCCCTGGCCCAGGGACTCGGAGACGTATGTTTCCATCGCCTCCGTTTCAGCCTGCCCGACAGGGGATACACATGACTCCTGGGAGGCACAGCGTCTATCCGATGGTTTATCGCGCAATCCCCCGCCCGATGAGGTGGTAATTTAGTCGCCTGCGTCTTTGAAAACGCGAGCGCCAGATCATGGTATTCGGGGGGGGAATGCGCACGGTGGAGGTAGTGTCTGGACTTTCCACCATGGTTGCACCAACGGAAACACATAGACACCTACCCTGACACTCTCGCGACCACCCCGTGAGAGCCCTCTGCGGCCATGAGAAAGTGGGGTTGTGAAGGGCTAGCCACGGGATACCTAATACTACAGGGTGAGCAGGAGACTCAATAATCGAAAAAGTGATCTGCTCCCAATGAGTCTCCTGGGTGATCATGGTGACTGGTACATTAACCTCCTTTGCCAACCCGGACCCTAATGGTCGACTATCACGTGCTCTAATGGGGAGTGGAATGGATAGGGGAACCAATGAAATGCCTTGACGGTGTGAGAATGCCCTGTCCATAAAGTTCCCAGCTGCGCCGGACATCCTCCCGCAGATGGCACCGGAAATGGTCAATCAGGGCCCGCTCGTTCCACCCGGACCCCGCTGCCAGAGTTCGAAACTCCAGGGTGAAGTCCTGCGCGGTCCTCGTCCCCTGCCTCAGGTGGACCAGCCGCTCACCCGCCTCTCGACCCTCGGGTGGGTGATCGAAGACCACCCGAAATAGGCAAGTGAACTCCCTGTAGTTCTCCAACGCGGTGTGGAACGAAGGAGGAGCCGCGTTGGAGAACTACAGGGAGTTCACTTGCCCATTCCAGGGCGTTCCCCGTGAGGCAGGAAACGAGGACGGACACCTTCTCTCGTTCCGATGGGGCCGGTCGGATGGTGGAGAAGTGGAGCTCCAGTTGAAGGATAAATCCATGGCAGAGCGCCGCCGTCCCATCGAAGTCCTGTGGTCGGGATATCTGGAACCCTCCGGGTGTTGGGGTGTAGGTGGCTGGATCCGATTAACCAACTGGTCTCGACGGATCAGGTCCTCTCCGAGCTACTTTACTCTCACAAGGAACACATATACACAGACTAATGAGGGGATGAGAACCAGGTGTGTGTGATTAACAAGACAAGACAAGTGGAGTGATGATAATGGGAGCGGCAGTGGTTAGTAAGCCGGTGACGACTAACGCCGAAGCCTGCCCGAACAAGGAGGGGAGGCAGCCTCGGTGGAAGTCGTGACAGGAGCTCGCATATAAAACGGTGTGAATATATTGTTCTTGCAAATGACATTGATTAGGACAAAATAGTGCTTACATTTCTTTGTGTAATTGGGCCAAAGACAATTAATTGACTATGCAGTCTACTACCGCCAGGCAGGCCAGGTAATAAGACATATTGGGATATTGTGGAAATACTGAAAGGACTCTTTACACCAAACCCACTAGTTATTGCTGAAAAGTTTACTGTAGGTTCCACAGAAGAAGTCGGGAATAGGGAGAATCACTGAAAATGCTTGCTGCTGCATTCAATAAACTATCAGAGTACGGTGACTTTAATGATGTTATAAACGACACCATGAGAGACAGATTAGTACGTGGTTCTACGGAGTGAAGCTACATAAAAGAGACTTTTGACTGAAAGTAATCTGACCTTGGCAAGGGGCCATTGAAGTCAGTGTTTCCATGGAACTAGCTGCTAAAGAGGCTCAGCAGTTGGATTCATCAGGAAAAGTGCACAGAATTGCAACTGAAAATCAGAGACAGTGAAATCAAGGCACATGCTTCCGGGACATCAGACGTCTACATGCTGGTGTAAGGACATGGATTTCCCAACCTGTGGTAAAAAGGGACACATCGAACGAGCCTGCAGAAACAGAAAGAGCTCAGAGAAATCGTCAAAGACTGAAAACAAGGAAGAGACATTTCAACGAAGGAAAAATAGATGTTCAAACTGTTTAGCAGGAGAACACTGAGGGAGTGACTCATCAGACCAGGAAGTCACACTGTTTAGCAGGAGAACACTGAGGTGAGTGACTCATCAACCAGGAAGTCACACTATTTAGCAGGAGAACACTGAGGTGAGTGACTCACAGACCAGGAAGTCACACTGTTTAGAGCAGGAGAACACTGAGGTGAGTGACTCATCAGACCAGGAAGTCACCACTGTTTAGCAGGATAACACTGAGGTGAGTGACTCATCAGACCAGAAGTCACACTGTTTAGCAGGAGAACCTGGAGGTGAGTGACTCAAACAGACCAGGAAGTCATACGGTTTAGCAGGAGAACACTGAGGTGAGTGACTCAACAGACCAGGAAGTCACACTGATTAGCAGTGAGAACACTGAGGTGAGTGAACTCACAGACCAGGAAGTCACACTGTTTTAGCAGGAGAACACTGAGGTGAGTGACTCATCAGACCAGGAAGTCACACTGTATTAGTGAGGAGAACACTGAGGTGAGTGACTCAACAGACCAGGAAGTCACACTGTTTAGCAGGAGAACACTGAGGTGAGTGACTCATCAGACCAGGAAGTCACACTGTTTTTAGCAGGAGAACACTGAGGTGAGTGACTCAACAGACCAGGAAGTCACACTGTTTAGCAGGAGAACACTGAGGTGAGTGACTCATCAGACCAGGAAGTCATACGGTTTAGCAGGAGAACACTGAGGTGAGTGACTCATACAGACCAGGAAGTCACACTGTTTAGCAGGAGAACACTGAGGTGAGTGACTCATCAGACCAGGAAGTCACACTGTTTTAGCAGGAGAACACTGAGGTGAGTGACTCAACAGACCAGGAAGTCACACTGTTTAGCAGGAGAACACTGAGGTGAGTGACTCATCAGACCAGGAAGTCACACTGTTTTAGCAGGAGAGAACACTGAGGTGAGTGACTCATCAACCAGGAAGTCACACTGTTTAGCAGGAGAGAACACTGAGGTGAGTGACTCAACAGACCAGGAAGTCACACTGTTTAGCAGGAGAACACTGAGGTGAGTGACTCATCAGACCAGGAAGTCATACGGTTTAGCAGGAGAACACTGAGGTGAGTGGACTCAACAGACCAGGAAGTCACACTGTTTTAGCAGGAGAACACTGAGGTGAGTGACTCATCAGATCAGGAAGTCACACTGTTTAGCAGGAGAACACTGAGGTGAGTGACTCATCAGACCAGGAAGTCACACTGTTTAGCAGGAGAACACTGAGGTGAGTGACTCAACAGATCAGAAGTCACACTGTTTAGCAGGAGAACACTGAGGTGAGTGTCAGACCAGGAAGTCACACTGTTTAGCAGGAGAACACTGAGGTGAGTGACTCATCAGACCAGGAAGTCACACTGTTGAGGAGGAGAACACTGAGGTGAGTGACTCACAGACCAGGAAGTCACACTGTTTAGCAGGAGAACACTGAGGTGAGTGACTCACATCACACAGGAAGTCACACTGTTTAGCAGGAGAACACTGAGGTGAGTGACTCAACAGACCAGGAAGTCACACTGTTTAGCAGAGACACTGAGGTGAGTGACTCATCAGATCGGAAGTCACACTGTTTAGCAGGAGAAACACTGAGGTGAGTGACTCAACAGACCAGGAAGTCACACTGTTGAGGAGGAGAACACTGAGGTGAGTGGACTCAACAGACCAGGAAGTCACACTGTTTAGCAGGAGAACACTGAGGTGAGTGACTCATCAGACCAGGAAGTCACACTGTTTAGCAGGAGAACACTGAGGTGAGTGACTCATCAGACCAGGAAGTCACACTGTTTAGCAGGAGAACACTGAGGTGAGTGACTCATCAGACCAGAAGTCACACTGTTTTAGCAGAGAACACTGAGGTGAGTGACTCATCAGACCAGGAAGTCACACTGTTTAGCAGGAGAAAACACTGAGTGTGAGTGACTCATCAGATCAGGAAGTCACACTGTTTAGCAGGAGAACACTGAGGTGAGTGACTCATCAGACCAGGAAGTCACACTGTTTAGCAGGAGAACACTGAGGTGAGTGACTCAACAGACCAGGAAGTCACACTGTTTAGCAGGAGAACACTGAGGTGAGTGACTCATCAGACCAGGAAGTCACACTGTTTAGCAGGAGAACACTGAGGTGAGTGACTCAACAGACCAGGAAGTCACACTGTTGAGGAGGAGAACACTGAGGTGAGTGACTCAACAGACCAGGAAGTCACACTGTTTAGCAGGAGAACACTGAGGTGAGTGACTCATCAGACCAGGAAGTCACACTGTTGAGCAGGAGAACACTGAGGTGAGTGACTCGTCAGACCAGGAAGTCACACTGTTGAGCAGGAGAACACTGAGGTGAGTGACTCATCAGACCAGGAAGTCAAACTGTTGAGCAGGAGAACACTGAGGTGAGTGACTCATCAGACCAGGAAGTCAAACTGTTGAGCAGGAGAGCACTGAGGTGAGTGACTCATCAGACCAGGAAGTCAAACTGTTGAGCAGGAGAGCACTGAGGTGAGTGACTCAGCAGACCAGGAAGTCAAACTGTTGAGCAGGAGAGCACTGAGGTGAGTGACTCATCAGACCAGGAAGTCACACAGAATATACTGACTGTTTCTGGGGGCCCGCACGGCTATTATGTCTCTACGTTGCTAGAGGGTCACCGGTGCATATGGAGAGACGTGGAGAAGTCTTTCATGGAGAGCTGGGTAGCATGAAATACATTACAGTGAAGCTTAGCATTAAGCCAGACAGCAAACCAACGTTTCTAAAAGCACAACCCGTACCTTATGCTATCAGACCAAAAGTCGAGGCTGACTTGGTGAGTCCAGTCAAAAACAAAGTGCCGGAGCCGGTCAGCATGAATGAATGGGCTACACCCATCGTACCAGTCCTTAATAAGGATGGTGAAATCAGGATATGTGGAGACTTTAAAGTTAACCCTGTGTTGTCCGCTGAGGAGTATTCACTACCACACATCAACAACCTTTTCGCAGGTTTAGCTGGGAGTCAAAAGTTCAGCAAAATAGACCTCTGCCAAGCCTACTTGCAGATACACATGGATGAAATGTCAAAGGAGCTGCTGACCATTGTAACACACAAGGGGCTCTTCAGGTACTTAGTGGTTAAGAGCGTTGTGCCAGTAACCGAAAGGTCGCTGGTTCTAATCCCAGAGCCAACTAGGTGAAAAATCTGTCGATTTGCCCTTGAGCAAGGCACTTAACCCTAATTGCTCCTGTAAGTCGCTCTGGATAAGAGCGTCTGCTAAATTACTAAAATGTAAAATGCCTACCGTTTGGAATCACAAGTGCGCCAGTGCTGTTCCAGAGGGCGATGGACTAGATCTTGGCAACTGTCACTAACAACAGTGACTGACCCAAAATGAAGGAAAGCTTTGACTACGTACAGACTCAGTGAGCATAGCCTTGCTATTGAGAGAGACCTCCTTAGGCAGACAGGCTATTTCCCTCAGATTATAACAGATCCACAAATAATTTTTCCTTTTTGTACTTAAACTATTTGCACATCGTTACAACACTGTATATAGCCATAATATGACATTTGAAATGTCTCTATTCTTATGGAACTCTTGTGAGCGTAATGTTTACTGTTCACTTTATATTTCACTGTTGTTTATTATCTATTTCACTTGCTTTGGCAATGTTAACATATGTTTCCCATGTCAATAAAGCCCTTTGAATTGAGAGAGAGAGAGAGAGAGAGAGAGAGAGAGAGAGAGAGAGAGAGAGAGAGAGAGAGAATATACTTACATTCACACAGGACACCAGATAAAACAGGAGAATTACACAGGACAGACTGACCCTAGCCCCCCGGCACATAGACTATTGCAGCATAGATGCGGGAGACAGAGACATGGGGGGGTCGGGGGACACTTTGGGACAAGGTTGAGTACAGCCCACAGAGACAGGGGGGGGGGGTCGGGGGACACTTTGGGACAAGGCTGAGCCCACGAATGTCTACCCCACCTCATGAGCCCGAGGGGGTGAAAAATTGGGCACAGCGCAACCTCTGTATTTATAGCTACCATTCGGAAGAGCGTGTAGAAGAGCCTGGCTGATTAAATTTTTTGTGGCTGGCAGTTGGCAGGGACCGATTTGTCGCGGATATTGCAACCTCTCCTATATACAGTAAGTGGCGGGTTCTTAAATACAGCTGGCAAAGCTGGGTCCGATGATACATTTACATTTTAGTCATTTAGCAGACACTCTTATCCAGAGCGACTTACAGTTAGTGAATATATAAAACAATTTATACTAGCCCCCCGTGGGAATCGAACCCACAACCCTGGCGTTGCAAACGCCATGCTCTGTCAACTGAGCTACATCCCTGCCGGCCATTCCCTCCCCTACCCTGGGCCAATTGGTCACCATAGCAGCACCCACCCGTAGTCTGCGCTCCAGCAGGTATATCTCACTGGTCATTCCCAAAGCCAACACCTCCTTTGGCCGCCATTCCTTCCAGTTCTCTGCTGCCAATGACTGGAACTAATTGCAAAAATCACTGAAGCTGGAGACTCTTATCTCCCTCAATAACTTTAAGTATCAGTTGTCAGAGCACCTTACCGATCACTGCACCTGTACACAGCCCATCTGAAATTAGCCCACCCAACTACCTCATCCCTATATTGTTATTTATTTTGCTCTTTTGCACCCCAGTATCTCTATTTGCACATAATCTCTTGCACATCTAGCATTCCAGTGTTAATACTATTGTAATTATTCTGCACTATAGCCTATTTATTGCCTTACCTCCATAACTTGCTACATTTGCACACACTTTATATATATTTTCTGTTGTATTTCTGACTTTATGTTTTTTACCCCATATGTAACTCTGTGTTGTTTTTATTGCACTACTTTGCTTTATCTTGGCCAGGTCGCAGTTGTAAATGAGAACCTGTTCTCAACTGGCTTACCTGGTTAAATAAAGGTGAAATAAAAAAAAAATAATTGCACCGCCCGTGAATCTCCCGGTCGCGGCCGGCTGCGACAAAGCCTGGTTTTGAACCAGGATCTCTAGTGGCACAGTTAGCACTGCGATGCAGTGCCTTAGACCACTGCACCACTCAGGAGTCATGCCAGTGTTTTCTTGACAGCATCTCCCACTTTATGCAAGTTCAAAGTATATGTGGTGGTGATCTTTAGCTCCAGTGGGACTTTTTTGTAGCAGTTTTCCCTAATGCCAAAATCAAAAGCTTCATCCACACATTGTGGAGAGTAGCCTCTTCTTAGAAACATATTGCGCATCTCCGCTGCTTTTTCTAGATAGTCCTCTGTGGAGTGGCATACACGGCGCAATCTGAAAAACTGTTATTCTTGGAAGTCCTCTTTTTAATGGTTCAGGGTGGATGCTGTCCCCTTGTAATATAGTATTTCTGTCCATTTCTTTTCTGTACAAAGTTGTAAACAGGGTTCCGTTTGATTTCACAATCCACATATCGAGGTAATAAACACATTCAATAGTGAATTTGAGATTGCGGTCAATGTCATTGAGTGATGCCATAAAGTCTGACAGCTCGTCTCCTGTTACTCCCCATAATGCAACAAATGTTGTCAATATATCGATACCACTTCAGGATTTTATTCAAAAATATATTTTCAATTTCATTGTTAACTAAACTTTCTTCAAAATAACCCACATAAAGGTTAGCATAGCTTGGAGCGAATGTGGAGCCCATCGATGTTCCATTCGTTCGGAGGTTGTATTCATCATCAAACCTGAAATAGTTATACTTCAAAACATATTTATCTCTAGAATGAAGTTTGTTCGTGGGTATTTGTTAGTATCTCGGTCTCTCAAATAGTGAGCTTCCAGCCCCCTATATGGGGAATGCTGGTATATAGACTCTCGATATCTAATGTGACCAAATTACAGTCTTCTGTTAATCCCGTTGTAATATTCATATGGGTCAGCACACTGAATTGTAATTGGATGCATTCTACTGTCAGATCATACTGTGCTATGATTGGTTACGACCACCCAGGTGGTGAGGTCATCATCAGGTGATCATGGCTGGAGACACATGAACGTGCCAGTTATAGCTAGCGAATAAAGATCAATGATTAGAAAGATCCTGTCGTCCTGCATTTTATTATTTTGTACAAAGCATACAAAACAAGACAGCCGTTGTCGGTGAGATCTTATTTATGAAGTCTACAGAGTTTCTTTCACATATGATGGCAATGCTTGCACATCAAATTTAATAAAAGAGTCTACAAAAGTTTGACAACAGCTCTAGCCTATTCCTGCAACTACTGGTCTGCCTGGATAATTGCCTTGTTGTGTTTTAGGTTTGTCTAATTTAGGCAACATGTACAGGCATGGAAGCATGGCACATATGCAGCAAAGGTATTCATATTCAGGTTTTGAGATGAGGTTGTTTAATACGGTTTGCTCCAGATTAGAGCTAATTTCCCGTTGGAACACCTGTGCGGGATCAATGCTCAGTTTTCTATAGAAACGTTGATTACTGAGTTGTCTCAGAATATCTTCGTTGTATTTTTCATAGTCCTGGTGATGTTCTTCTGAATATGGTTTGTTTTTCTCCTATATACAGACATTTTTTGTTCGACTAACCTACAATTGTTATTAATCGAGGAGTTGTTAACCATAGGACAGAATTTGCTTTTGGGCTTAAAATGGGTAACATTGGGCCTTTCCTAGGCCTGGCAGAGAGAGACTGTGGGGGAGGAGACAGACAACATGGGGCCTTTCCTATGCTTGGCAGAGAGAGGACTGTGGGGGAGGAGACAGACAACAATGGGCCTTTCCTAGGCTTGGCAGAGAGAGGACTGTGGGGGAGGAGACAGACAACATGGGGCCTTTCCTAGGCTTGGCAGAGAGAGGACTGGTGGGGGGAGGAGACAGACAACATGGGGCCTTTCCTATGCTTGGCAGAGAGAGGACTGTGGGGAGGAGACAGACAACATGGGGCCTTTCCTATGCTTGGCAGAGAGAGAAGCAGGGGTTTGGTTGGTGCTGTGTTGCACAGTACCCGTTTCAGAGATATTCAAGGGTTATCACTGAAGTTCAGCGTTACAGCGTGATTAAATTTAAAGGCAATGTTCCCCCGCATTTAGCGATGCTGCATTCACGGTAAACGCTGCATATATCGGCTCAATTGGAAATAACCTTTACATTTCTATTGAGCAATCTGTAACACTTCAGCGATCCAGATTGAATAGAGACCTACATTTAGATCGCGTTATCTGTAACGCTTAAAACGTTAGAGATACAGATTGAATTGAGACCCTAG
Organism: Coregonus suidteri; assembly: GCA_036851935.1. Lineage (NCBI taxonomy): Eukaryota > Metazoa > Chordata > Actinopteri > Salmoniformes > Salmonidae > Coregonus > Coregonus suidteri. The sequence goes on along the minus strand of CM072225.1, from coordinate 4,614,255 downwards.
TCTTTTCTTCTTTTGTTCTTAGTCAATTTTTTTCACCAAAAAAAACTAAACAATGGATCAATTCCTACCTTTAAAAGCTGTGAGAGGCTGATGGAAAGAAACACCACACCACAATGTTTAGGAACGAACAAACATATTGTCACACCCTGGCTCTGGGACTCTATATGTTGAGCCAGGGTGTGTTCATTCTATGTGTTCTGTTTCTATGTTGGGTGTTTCTAGTTCGTCATTTTCTATGTTTGACTGAGTGACTCCCAATCAGAGGCAACGAGTGTCAGCTGTGTGCTGGTTGTCTCTGATTGGGAGCCATATTTAACTGTCTGTGTTTCACTTTGTGTTTGTGGGTTTTTGTTCCGTGTTCGGTCATTGTCACCGTGGACTTCACGAGTCGTGTTTTGTTTTGTTTAGAAACTTAACTAATTAAAGTCATGTTTGGTTTCTCACGCTGCGCCTTGGTCTACTCATTACTACGACGATCGTGACAGAAAAACCCACCATACCAGGGACCAAGCAGCGTGTCCAGGAGCAGGGCAGCCTGGTCATGGGAGAGATATTAGACGGGAAAGGGTCCTTGGACCTGGAGGAGATCCTGGCCGGGATGGATCGCCGGCCATGGATTGAGACGCGTGGAGAGGCGACGGAGAGAGGAGCAGCGGCGTCAGCAGGGTCAACGTCGGACAGGCGAGAGGCAACCCCAAAACATTTTAAGGGGGGGGCACACGGCAGGGGCGACGAGGGAGCAGGAGGTAGTGTTGCAGAGGATGGAGCATTTGGAGGCGATAAGGGAAAGGGTGAGAAGGAGGCACGGCGAGAGGAACTCGGTAGGCAGCTGAGGGAGCGGGGGTTTATGACGAAAACCAGTTCCCGCTCCTCACACCAAGCAAGTGGGTGTGCGTCACCAGTCCGGTCCGGCCCGTTCCTGTTTCCCGCACTAAGTGTAGGTGCACGCCGCCAGCCCAGCCCGGCATGTTCCTGCCCCTCACACCAAGCCTACGGTGCGAGTCGTCAGCCTGGTCCAACCCGTTCCCTGCTCCACGCACCAAGCCTACGGTGTGCGTTGCCAGCCCAGCCCGGCCTGTCCCTGCTCCACGCACCAAGCCTACGGTGTGCGTCGCCAGCCCCGTCCGGCCAGTTGCTGCTCCACGCACCAAGCCTACGGTGTGCGTCGCCAGCCCAGCCCGGCCTGTCCCTGCTCCACGCACCAAGCCTACGGTGTGCGTCGCCAGCCCAGTCCGGCCAGTTGCTGCTCCACGCACCAAGCCTACGGTGTGCGTCGCCAGCCCAGCCCGGCCTGTTCCTGCTCCACGTACCAGGCCTACGGTGTGCGTCGCCAGCCCAGCCCGGCCTGTCCCTGCTCCACGCACCAAGCCTACGGGGTGCGTCGCCAGCCCGGCCCGGCCTTTCCCTGCTCCACGCACCAAGTCTAACGGTGCGCGTCGCCAGCCCGGCCCGGGCCCGTTTCCTGCCACTCGCACCAAGCCAGGGTGCGAGTCATCAGTCCGGCACAACCCGTGCCTGGGTCATCGGTGCCAATTCAGGTACCGCTCAACTGCTCCACTAAGGAGCTGAAGCCTACCGCTCCTGCTACGTCCAGTCCAGCTCCAGCCAGCGGGGCCAGACCGGACCAGGGGCGCTATGGGGGGTTTGTTGGAGGGTGGTGGGCAAGCCCGGAGCCGGAGCCGCCGCCGAGGAGGAATGCCCACCCAGCCCACCCCTGTTTTGCTCGTATTTAGGCGCGGTCGCAGTCCGCGCCTTTAGGGGGGGGTACTGTCACACCCTGGCTCTGGGACTCTATATGTTGAGCCAGGGTGTGTTCATTCTATGTGTTCTGTTTCTATGTTGGGTGTTTCTAGTTCGTCATTTTCTATGTTTGACTGAGTGACTCCCAATCAGAGGCAACGAGTGTCAGCTGTGTGCTGGTTGTCTCTGATCAGCTGATAACTAGCCTCCCATTCTGACCAGCTGATAACTAGTCTCCCATTCTGACTAGCAGATAACTAGCCTCCCATTCTGACCAGCTGATAACTGGCCTCCCATTCTGACCAGCTGATAACTGGCATCCCATTCTGACCAGCTGATAACTAGCCTCCCATTCTGACCAGCTGATAACTGGCCTCCCATTCTGACTAGCTGATAACTAGCCTCCCATTCTGACCAGCTGATAACTGGCATCCCATTCTGACAAGCTGATAACTTGCCTCCCATTCTGACCAGCTGATAACTGGCCTCTCATTCTGACCAGCGATAACTGTGCTCCCATTCTGACCAGCTGATAACTGCCTCCCATTCTGACCAGCTGATAACTAGTCTCCCATTCTGACTAGCAGATAACTAGTCTCCCATTCTGACCAGCTGATAACTAGCCTCCCGTTCTGACTAGCTGATAACTGGCCTCCCATTCTGACCAGCTGATAACTAGCCTCCCATTCTGACTAGCTGATAACTGGCATCCCATTCTGACTATCTGATAACTGGCGTCCCATTCTGACCAGCTGATAACTGGCCTCCCATTCTGACCAGCTGATAACTGGCCTCCCATTCTGACTAGCTGATAACTGGCCTCCCATTCTGACCAGCTGATAACTGCCTCCCATTCTGACCAGCTGATAACTTTGCCCTCCCATTCTGACCAGCTGATAACTGCCTCCCATTCTGACCAGCTGATAACTGCCCTCCCATTCTGACCAGCTGATAACTAGCCTCCCATTCTGACCAGCTGATAACTAGCCTCCCGTTCTGACCAGCTGATAACTGGCCTCCCATTCTGACCAGCTGATAACTGGCCTCCCATTCTGACCAGCTGATAACTGCCCTCCCATTCTGACCAGCTGACAACTGGCCTCCCATTCTGACCAGCTGATAACTAGCCTCCCATTCTGACCAGCTGATAACTAGCCTCCCATTCTGACCAGCTGATAACTGGTCTCCCATTCTGACCAGCTGATAACTAGCCTCCCATTCTGACCAGCTGATAACTGCCCCTCCCATTCTGACCAGCTGACAACTGGCCTCCCATTCTGACCAGCTGATAACTAGCCTCCCATTCTGACCAGCTGATAACTGGCCTCCCATTCTGACCAGCTGATAACTAGCCTCCCATTCTGACCAGCTGATAACTGGTCTCCCATTCTAACCAGCTGATAACTAGCCTCCCATTCTGACCAGCTGATAACTAGCCTCCCATTCTGACCAGCTGATAACTAGCCTCCCATTCTGACCAGCTGATAACTGGCATCCATTCTGACCAGCTGATAACTAGCCTCCCATTCTGACCAGCTGATAACTTGGCCTCCCATTCTGACTAGCTGATAACTAGCCTCCCATTCTGACCAGCTGATAACTGGCATCCCATTCTGACCAGCTGATAACTTGCCTCCCATTCTGAGCAGCTGATAACTGGCCTCTCATTCTGACCAGCGATAACTGTGCTCCCATTCTGACCAGCTGATAACTGCCCTCCCATTCTGACCAGCTGATAACTAGTCTCCCATTCTGACTAGCAGATAACTAGTCTCCCATTCTGACCAGCTGATAACTAGCCTCCCGTTCTGACTAGCTGATACTGGCCTCCCATTCTGACCAGCTGATAACTAGGCCTCCCATTCTGACTAGCTGATAACTGGCATCCCATTCTGACTAGCTGATAACTGGCGTCCCATTCTGACCAGCTGATAACTGGCCTCCCATTCTGACCAGCTGATAACTGGCCTCCCATTCTGACTAGCTGATAACTGGCCTCCCATTCTGACTAGCTGATAACTGCCTCCCATTCTGACCAGCTGATAACTGCCCTCCCATTCTGACCAGCTGATAACTGCCTCCCATTCTGACCAGCTGATAACTGCCCTCCCATTCTGACCAGCTGATAACTAGCCTCCCATTCTGACCAGCTGATAACTAGCCTCCCGTTCTGACCAGCTGATAACTGGCCTCCCATTCTGACTAGCTGATAACTAGCCTCCCATTCTGACCAGCTGATAACTAGCCTCCATTCTGACCAGCTGATAACTAGCCTCCCATTTCTGACCAGCTGATAACTAGCCTCCGTTCTGACCAGCTGATAACTGCCCTCCCATTCTGACCAGCTGATAACTGGCCTCCCATTCTGACCAGCTGATAACTAGCCTCCCATTCTGACCAGCTGATAACTAGCCTCCCATTCTGACCAGCTGATAACTGGACTCCCATTCTGACCAGCTGATAACTGCCCTCCCATTCTGACCAGCTGACAACTGGCCTCCCATTCTGACCAGCTGATAACTAGCCTCCCATTCTGACCAGCTGATAACTAGCCTCCCGTTCTGACCAGCTGATAACTAGCCTCCCATTCTGACTAGCTGATAACTAGCCTCCCATTCTGACCAGCTGATAACTAGCCTCCCATTCTGACCAGCTGATAACTAGCCTCCCATCTGACCAGCTGATAAACTAGCCTCCCGTTCTGACCAGCTGATAACTGCCCTCCCATTCTGACCAGCTGATACTGGCCTCCCATTCTGACCAGCTGATAACTAGCCTCCCATTCTGACCAGCTGATAACTAGCCTCCCATTCTGACCAGCTGATAACTGGACTCCCATTCTGACCCAGCTATAACTGCCCTCCCATTCTGACCAGCTGACAACTGGCCTCCCAATCTGACCAGCTGATAACTGCCTCCCATTCTGACCAGCTGATAACTGGCCTCTCCATTCTGACCAGCTGATAACTGCCCTCCCATTCTGACCACTGAACAACTGGCCTCCCATTCTGACCAGCTGATAACTAGCCTCCCATTTCTGACCAGCTGATAACTGGCCTCCCATTCTGACTAGCTGATATCTGGCCTCCCATTCTGACAGCTGATAACTAGCCTCCCATTCTGACCAGCTGATAACTGGCCTCCATTCTGACCAGCTGATAACTAGCCTCCCATTCTGACCAGCTGATAACTAGCCTCTCATTCTGACCAGCGATAACTGGGCATCCCATTCTGAACAGCTGATAACTTGCCTCCATTTCTGACCAGCTGATAACTGGCCTCCATTCTGACCAGCTGATAACTAGCCTCCCATTCTGACCAGCTGATAACTGGCCTCCCATTCTGACTAGCTGATAACTGGCCTCCCTTCTGACCAGCTGATAACTAGCCTCCCATTCTGACCAGTTGAATAACTGGCCCCTCCCATTCTGACTAGCTGATAACTAGCCTCCTGTTCTGACTAGCTGATAACTGGCGTCCCATTCTGACCAGCTGATAACTGGCATCCCATTCTGACCAGCTGATAACTTGCTTCCCATTCTGACCAGCTGATATCTGGCCTCTCATTCTGACCAGCTGATAACTGGCCTCCCATTCTGACCAGCTGATAACTGGCCTCTCCCATTCTGACCAGCTGATAACTGGCCTCCCATTCTGACCAGCTGATAACTGATAACCTCCCATTCTGACCAGCTGACAACTGGCCTCCCATTCTGACCAGCTGATAACTAGCCTCCCATTCTGACCAGCTGATAACTGCCCTCCATTCTGACCAGCTGATAACTAGCCTCCCATTCTGACCAGCTGATAACTAGCCTCCCATTCTGACCAGCTGATAACTGCCCTCCCATTCTGACCAGCTGTAACTGCCTCCCATTCTGACCAGCTGATAACTAGCCTCCCATTCTGCCAGCTGATAACTGCCCTCCCATTCTGACCAGCTGACAACTGGCCTCTGTTGTTCTGACCAGCTGATAACTAGCCTCCCATTCTGACTAGCTGATAACTACCCTCCCATTCTGACCAGCTGATAACTAGCCTCCCATTCTGACCAGCTGATAACTAGCCTCCCATTCTGACCAGCTGATAACTGGCCTCCCATTCTGACCAGCTGATAACTGGCCTCCCATTCTGATCAGCTGATAACTAGCCTCCCATTCTGACCAGCTGATAACTGTCCCTCCCATTCTGACCAGCTGATAACCTAGCCTCCCATTCTGACCAGCTGATAACTAGCCTCCCATTCTGACCAGCTGATAACTGGCCTCTCATTCTGACCACCAGCGATAACTGTGCTCACCATTCTGACCAGCTGATAACTAGCCTCCCGTTCTGACCAGCTGATAACTGGCCATCCCATTCTGACCACTGATAACTGGCCTCCCATTCTGACTAGCTGATAACTAGTCCTCCCCATTCTGACTAGCTGATAACTAGCCTCCCATTCTGACCAGCTGATAACTGGCCTCCTAAAAAACCCATTCTGACTAGCTGATAACTAGTCTCCCATTCTGACTAGCTGATAACTGCCTCACATTCTGACCAGCTGATAACTGGCCTCCCATTCTGACTAGCTGATTAATTAGCCTCCCATTCTGACCAGCTGATAATGGCCTCCCATTCTGACTAGCTGATCACTGGCCTCCCATTCTGACCAGAGCTGATAACTGGCGTCCCATTCTGACTAGCTGATAACTAGCCTCCCAATTCTGACCAGTTGATAACTGGCGTCCATTCTGACCAGCTGATAACTGGCCTCTCATTCTGACCAGCTGATAACTGGCCTCCCATTCTGACCACTGATAACTGGCCTCCCATTCTGACCAGCTGATAACTGGCCTCCCATTCTGACTAGCTGATAACTGGCATCCCCATTCTGACCAGCTGATAACTGCCCTCCCATTCTGACCAGCTGACAACTGGCCTCCCCATTCTGACCAGCTGATAACTAGCCTCCTCCATTCTAAAAAAAAAAAAAAAAAACCAGCTGATACTGCCCTCCCATTCTGACCAGCTGATAACTACCTCCCTTCTGACCAGCTGATAACTAGCCTCCCATTCTGACCAGCTGATAACTGCCCTCCCATTCATGACCAGCTGATAACTGCCTCCCATTCTGACCAGCTGATAACTAGCCTCCCATTCTGACCACTGATAACTGCCCTCCCATTCTGACCAGCTGACAACTGGCCTCTTGTTCTGACCAGCTGATAACTAGCCTCCCATTCTGACTAGCTGATAACTAGCCTCCCATTCTGACCAGCTGATAACTAGCCTCCCAAATTCTGACCAGCTGATAACTTGCCTCCATTCTGACTAGCTGATAACTGCCCTCACCATTCTGACCAGCTGATAACTAGCCTCCCATTCTGACCAGCTGATAACTAGCCTCCCATTCTGACCAGCTGATAACTGGCCTCCCATTCTGACCAGCTGATAACTGGCCTCCCATTCTGATCAGCTGATAACTAGCCTCCCATTCTGACCAGCTGATAACTGCCCTCCCATTCTGACCAGCTGATAACTAGCCTCCCCATTCTGACCAGCTGATAACTAGCCTCCATTCTGACCATCTGATAACTGGCCTCTCATTCCTGACCAGCGATAACTGTGCTCCCATTCTGACCAGCTGATAACTAGCCTCCCGTTCTGACCAGCTGATAACTGGCCTCCCATTCTGACCAGCTGATAACTGGCCTCCCATTCTGACTAGCTGATAACTAGTCTCCCATTCTGACTAGCTGATAACTAGCCTCCCATTCTGACCAGCTGATAACTGGCCATCCCATTCTGACTAGCTGATAACTAGTCTCCCATTCTGACTAGCTGATAACTGGCCTCCCATTCTGACCAGCTGATAACTGGCCTCCCATTCTGACCTAGCTGATAATTAGCCTCCCATTCTGACCAGCTGATAATGCCTCCCATTCTGACTAGCTGATCACTGCCTCCCATTCTGACCAGCTGATAACTGGCGTCCCATTCTGACTAGCTGATAACTAGCCTCCCATTCTGACCATTTGATAACTGGCGTCCCATTCTGACCAGGCTAGATAACTGCCTCTCATTTCTGACCAGCTGATACTGGCTCCCATTCTGACCAGCTGATAACTGGCCTCCCATTCTGACCAGCTGATAAACTGTCCTCCCATTCTGACTAGCTGATAAACTGGCATCCCATTCTGACCAGCTGATAACTGGCCTCCCATTCTGACCATCTGATAACTAGCCTCCCGTTCTGACCAGCTGATAACTGCCCTCCCATTCTGACCAGGCTGATAACTGGCCTCCCATTCTGACCAGCTGATAACTAGCCTCCCATTCTGACCAGCTGATAACTAGCCTCCCATTCTGACCAGCTGATAACTGGCCCCCCATTCTGACCAGCTGATAACTGCCCTCCCATTCTGGACAGCTGAACAACTGGCCTCCCAATCTGACCAGCTGATAACTGGCCTCCCATTCTGACCAGCTGATAACTGGCCTCCCCATTCTGACCAGCTGATAACTGCCCTCCCATTCTGACCAGCTGACAACTGGCCTCCCATTCTGACCAGACTGATAACTAGCCTCCCATTCTGACCAGCTGATAACTGGCCTCCCATTCTGACCAGCTGATAACTGCCTCCCATTCTGACCAGCTGATAACTAGCCTCCCATTCTGACCAGCTGATAACTGCCCTCCCATTCTGACCAGCTGACAACTGCCTCTTGTTCTGACCAGCTGATAAACTAGCCTCCCATTCTGACTAGCTGATAACTAGCCTCCCATTCTGACCAGCTGATAACTAGCCTCCCCATTCTGACCAGCTGATAACTTGCCTCCCATTCTGACTAGCTGATAACTGCCCTCCCATTCTGACCAGCTGATAACTAGCCTCCCATTCTGACCAGCTGATAACTAGCCTCCCATTCTGACCAGCTGATAACTGCCTCCCATTCTGACCAGCTGATAACTGGCCTCCCATTCTGATCAGCTGATAACTAGCCTCCCATTCTGACCATCTGATAACTGCCCTCCCATTCTGACCAGCTGATAACTAGCCTCCCATTCTGACCAGCTGCTGATAACTAGCTCCCATTCTGACCAGCTGATAACTGGCCTCTCATTCTGACCAGCGATAACTGTGCTCCCATTCTGACCAGCTGATAACTAGCCTCCCGTTCTGACCAGCTGATAACTGCCTCCCATTCTGACCAGCTGATAACTGGCCTCCCATTCTGACTAGCTGATAACTAGTCTCTCCATTCTGACTAGCTGATAAACTAGCCTCCCATTCTGACCAGCTGATAACTGGCCTCCATTCTGACTAGCTGATAACTAGTCTCCCATTCTGACTAGCTGATAACTGGCCTCCCTTCTGACCAGCTGATAAACTGGCTCTCCCATTCTGACTAGCTGATAATTAGCCTCCATTTCTGACCAGCTGATAATGGCCTCCATTCTGACTAGCTGATCACTGGCCTCCCATTCTGACCAGCTGATAACTGGCGTCCCATTCTAACTAGCTGATAACTAGCGCTCCCCATTCTGACCAGTTGATAACTGGCGTCCCATTCTGACCAGCTGATAACTGGCCTCTCATTCTGACCAGCTGAAACTGGCCTCCCATTCTGACCAGCTGATAAACTGCCTCCCATTCTGACCAGCTGATAACTGGCCTCCCATTCTGACTAGCTGATAACTGGCATCCCATTCTGACCAGCTGATAACTGGCCTCCCATTCTTGACCAGCTGATAACTAGCCTCCCGTTCTGACCAGCTGATAACTGCCCTCCCATTCTGACCAGCTGATAACTGGCCTCCCATTCTGACCAGCTGATAACTAGCCTCCCATTCTGACCAGCTGATAACTAGCCTCCCATTCTGACCAGCTGATAACTGGCCCCCCATTCTGACCAGCTGATAACTGCCCTCCCATTCTGACCAGCTGACAACTGCCTCCCAATCTGAACCCATCTGATAACTGGCCGCCCATTCTGAACCAGCTGATAACTGCCTCCCATTCTGACCAGCTGATAACTGCCCTCCCATTCTGACCAGCTGACAACTGGCCTCCCATTCTGACCAGCTGATAACTAGCCTCCCCATTCTGACCAGCTGATAACTGGCCTCCCATTCTGACTAGCTGATAACTGGCCTCCCATTCTGACCATCTGATTACTAGCCTCCCATTCTGACCAGCTGCTAACTGGCCTCCCATTCTGACCACTGATAACCCCCCTCCCATTCTGACCAGCTGATAACTAGCCTCTCATTCTGACCAGCGATAACTGGCATCCCCATTCTGACCAGCTGATAACTTGCCTCCCATTCTGACCAGCTGATAACTGGCCTCTCCATTCTGACCATCTGATAACTAGCCTCCCATTCTGACCAGCTGATAACTAGCCTCCCAGTTCTGACAGGTTTTGATAACTGGCGTCCCATTCTGACCAGCTGATAACTGGCCTCCCATTCTGACTAGCTGATAACTGGCCTCCCGTTCTGACCAGCTGATAACTGGGCTCCCATTCTGACCAGCTGATAACTGCCCTCCCATTCTGACCAGCTGACAACTGGCCTCCCCATTCTGAACCAGCTGATAACTAGCCTCCCATTCTGACCAGCTGATAACTGCCCTCCCATTCTGACCAAGCTGATAACTAGCCTCCCATTCGACCAGCTTGATAACTAACCTCCCATTCTGACCAGCTGATAACTGCCCTCCCATTCTGACCAGCTGATAACTGCCTCCCATTCTGACCAGCTGATAACTAGCCTCCCATTCTGACCAGCTGATAACTGCCCTCCCATTCTGACCAGCTGACAACTGGCCTCTTGTTCTGACCAGCTGATAACTAGCCTCCCATTCTGACTAGCTGATAACTAGCCTCCCATTCTGACACCAGCTGCTGATATCTGGCCTCTCATTCTGACCAGCTGATAACTGGCCCTCCCATGATCTCTGACCAGCTGATAACTGGCCTCCCATTCTGACCAGCTGATAACTGGGCTCCCATTCTGACCAGCTGATAACTGCCCTCCCATTCTGACCAGCTGACAACTGGCCTCCCATTCTGACCAGCTGATAACTAGCCTCCCATTCTGACCAGCTGATAACTAGCCCTCCCATTCTGACCCAGCTGATAACTAGCCTCCCATTCTGACCAGCTGATAACTAACCTTCCCATTCTGACCAGCTGATAACTGCCCTCTCCCATTCTGACCAGCTGATAACTGCCTCCCATTCTGACCAGTCTGAGAACTAGCCTCCCATTCTGACCAGCTGATAACTGCCCTCCCGTTCTTCTGACCAGCTGACAACTGGCCTCTTGTTCCTGACCAGCTGATAACTAGCCTCGCCATTCTGACTAGCTGATAACTAGCCTCCATTCTGACCAGCTGATAACTAGCCTCCCATTCTGACCAGCTGATACTTGCCTCCCATTCTGACTGATTAAAAGCCTGAAACTGCCCTCCATTCTGACCAGCTGATAACTAGCCTCCCATTCTGACCAGCTGGATAACTAGCCTCCCCTTCTGACAGCTGATAACTGGCCCTCACATTCTGACCAGCTGATAACTGGCCTCCCATTTCTGATCAGCTGATACTAACTAGCCTCCCATTCTGACCAGCTGATAACTGCCCTCCCATTCTGACCAGCTGATAACTAGCCTCCCATTCTGACCAGCTGATAACTAGCCTCCCATTCTGACCAGCTGATAACTTGCCTCTCATTCTGACCAGCGATAAACTGTGCTCCCATTTCTGACCAAGCTGAATAACTAAGCCTCCCGTTCTGACCAGCTGATAACTGCCCTCCCATTCTGACCAGCTGATAACTGGCCTCTTGTTTCTGACCAGCTGATAAACTGCCCTCCCATTCTTGACAGCTGACACTGGCCCTCTTGTTCTGACCAGCTGATAACTAGCCTCCCATTCTGACTAGCTGATAACTAGCCTCCCATTCTGACCAGCTGATAAATAGCCTCCCATTCTGACCAGCTGATAACTTTTGCCTCCCATTCTGACTAGCTGATAACTGCCCTCACCATTCTGACCAGCTGATAACTAGCCTCCCATTCTGACCCAGCTGATATAACTAGCCTCCCAATTCTGACCAGCTGATACTGGCCTCCCATTCTGACCAGCTGATAAACTGGCCTCCCATTCTGATCAGCTGATAACTAGCCTCCCATTCTGACCAGGGGTCAGGGTGATAACTGCCCTCCTTCATTCAGGGGGGGGGGGACCAGCTGGATAAACTAGCCTCCCATTCTGACCAGCTGATAACTAGCCCTCCATTCTGACCAGCTGATAACTGGCCTCTCATTCTGACCAGCGATAACTGTGCTCCCATTCTGACCAGCTTGATAACTAGCCTCCCGTTCTGACCAGCTGATAACTGCCCTCCCATTCTGACCAGCTGATAACTAGTCTCCCATTCTGAATAGCTGATACTAGCCTCCCATTCTACCAGCTGATAACTGGCCTCGCCATTCTAACTAGCTGATAACTAGTCTCCCATTCTGAACTAGCTGATAACTGCCTCCCATTCTGACTCCCAGCTGAATGATACTGGCCTCCCATTCTGACTAGCTGATAACTAGCCCTCCCATTCTGACCAGCTGATAATGGCCTCCCATTCTGACTAGCTGATAACTGCCCTCCCATTATGACCAGCTGATAACTGGCGTCCCATTCTGAACTAGCTGATAACTAGCCTCCCATTCTGACCAGTTGATAACTGGCGTCCCATTCTGACCAGCTGAATACTGGCCCTCTCATTCTGACCAGCTGATAACTGGCCTCCCATTCTGAACCATCTGATAACTGCCCTCCAATTCTGACCAGCTGACAACTGGCCTCCCAATCTGACCTGCTGATAACTGGCCTCCATTCTGACCAGCTGATAACTGGCCTCCCATTCTGACCAGCTGATAACTGCCCACCCATTCTGACCATCTGACGCACTGGCCTCCATCCATTCTGACCAGCTGATAACTAGCCTCCCATTCTGACCAGCTGATAACTGGCCTCCCATTCTGACTAGCTGATAACTGGCCTCGCCATTCTGACCAGCTGATAACTAGCCTCCCATTCTGACCAGCTGATAACTGCCTCCCATTTTTACCAGCTGATCAAACTCTCCCCCATTCTGACCAGCTGATAACTAGCCTCTCATTCTGACCAGCGATAACTGGCATCCCCATTCTGACCAGCTGATAACTTGCTCCCATTCTGACCAGCTGATAACTGGCCTCCCATTCTGACCAGCTGATAACTAGCCTCACATTCTGACCAGCTGATAACTGGCCTCCCATTCTGACTAGCTGATAACTGGCCTCCCATTCTGACCAGCTGATAACTAGCCTCCCATTCTGACGCAGCTGATAACTGGCCTCCCTATTCTTGACCAGCTGATAACTACCTCCCATTCTGACCAGCTGATAACTAGCCTCCCATTCTGACCAGCTTGATAACTGGCGTCCCCATTCTGACACAGCTGATAACTGGCCTCCCATTCTGACTAGCTGAATAACTGGCCTCCCGTTCTGACTAGCTGATAACTGGCGTCCCATTCTGACCAGGTGATGAATAACTGGCTCCCCATTCTGACCAGCTGATAACTTGCCTCCCATTCTGACCAGCTGATATCTGGCCTCTACATTCTGACCAGCTATAACTGCCCTCCCATTCTGACCAGCTGATAACTGGCCTCTCTAATCCCATTCTGACTAGCTGATAACTGGGCTCCCATTCTGACCAGCTGATAACTGCCCTCCCCATTCTGAACCAGCTGACAACTGGCCTCCCATTCTGACCAGCTGATAACTAGCCTCCCATTCTGACACAGCTGATAACTGCCCTCCCATTCTGGACCAGCTGATAACTAGTCTCCCCCTTCTGACCAGCTGATAACTAGCCTCCCTTTCTGACGCATACTGATAACTGCCCTCCCATTCTGACCAGCTGATAACTGCCTCCCATTCTGCCCAGCTGATAAACTAGCCTCCCATTCTGACCAGCTGATAACTGCCCTCCCATTCTGACCAGCTGATAACTGCCCTCCCATTCTGACCAGATAACAACTGGCCTCCCATTCTGACTAGCTGATAACTATCCTCCATTCTGACAGCTGATAACTAGGCCTCCCATTCTGACCAGCTGATAACTAGCCTCCCATTCTGAGCCAGCCTGATAACTATCCCTCCCATTCTGACCAGCTGATAACTGCCGCATCCCATTCTGACCAGCTGATAACTGAGCCTCCCATTCTGACCAGCTGATAACTGGCCATCCCATTCTGACCACTGATAACTGGCCTCCCATTCTGATCAGCTGATACCTAGCCTCTCCATTCTGACCATGCTGATAAACTGCCCTCCCATACTGACCAGCTGATAAAACTAGCCTCCCATTCTGACCAGCTGATAACTACCTCCCATTCTGACCCAGCTGATAACTTGCCTCTCTCTTTCTGACCAGCGATAACTGTGCTCCCATTCTGACCAGCTGATAACTAGCCTCCCGTTCTGACCAGCTGATAATAACTGCCCTCCCATTCTGACCAGCTGATAACTGGCCTCCTTTTCTGACCAGCTGATAACTGCCCTAACCATCTGAACATTCTGACTCATGCTGACAATCGAGAACTGGCCTCTCTCTGACTAGACTGATTAACTAGCCTCCCATTCTGACTATGCTTGATAACTAGCCTCCCATTCTGACTAGCTGATAACTAGCCTCCCATTCTGACCAGCTGACTAACTGCCTCCTCGATCCATTCTGAGCCCAGCCAGTCTGACGCCTGCCTCCTATTCTGATCACAGCTGATAACTAGCCTCCCATATTGACCTGACCAGCTGAATAACTGCCGACTCCCATTCTGAACAGCTGAGATCAACCTAGCCTCACCATTCTGTCGCCAGCTGATAACTAGCTCTCCATTCTGAACCAGCTGATATACTGGCCTCTTCATTCTGACCAGCGATAACTGTTCTCCCATTCTGGACCAGCTGATAACTAGCCTCGCCGTTCTGACCAGCTGATAACTGCCCCTCCCATTCTGACCCAACTGATAAAACTATCTCCCCTTCTGACTAGCTGATAACTAGCCTCCCTCCCATTCGACCCAGCTGATTAACTGCCCTCAACATTTCTGAACTAGCTGATACTAGTCTCCCTGTTCTGACTAGCTGATAACTAGCCTCCCATTCGACCAGCTGATAACTGGCCTCCACATTCCTGACACTTCTGAATAGCTCCATTCTGATACTAGTCCTCCATTCTGACTAGCTGATAACTTGCCTCCCCATTCTGACCACGCTGATAACTGGCCTTCCCATTCTGACTAGCTGATAACTAGCCCTCCCATTCTGACCAGCTGAATACTGGCCTCACCGCATTCTTGACTATCTGATAACTGCCCTCCCATTCTGACCAGCTGATAACTGGCCGTCCCATTCTTGACTAGCTGATAACTATCCTCCCATTCTGACCAGTTTGATAACTGGCGTCCCACTGATTCTGACCTCGCTGATAACTGGCCTCGTTCATTCTGACCAGCTGATAACTGCTTGCCTCCCATTCTGACCAGCTGATAACTGGCCTCCCATTCTGACCAGCTGATACTCGGCCTCTCCATTCTGACCAGCTGATAACTGGGCCTCAGCATTCTGACCAGCTGATACCTGGCCTCCCATTCTGACCAGCTGATAACTGGCCTTCTCCATATCTGACTAGCTGATACTGGCATCCCATTCTGACCAGCTGATATACTGGCCTCCCATTATGACTACAGCTGATAACCTTGCATCACCATTCTGACTACTGTTAACTAGCCTCCATTCTGACCAGCTGATAACTGCATCCCATTTCTGAACGCACTGGTAACTTGCCTCTTTGTTCTGACTAAGCTGATAACTGGTAAACCCCATTCTGAACAGCTGATAACTGGCACCACATTCTGACCAGCTGATTAACTGTCCTTTCCAATTCTGACCAGCTTGATAATAGCCCCATCCATTCTGACCAGCTGATAACTAGCATTCCCATTCCTGACGCAGCTTGATAACTGGCCTCTTGTTCTTACTGGCTGATAACTGGTACCCCATTCTGAGCCAGCTTATACTGTCACCACATTCTGACACAGCTTGATAACTGTCTCTCCCATTCTTGACCAGCTGGTAAATGGCCTATCCATTCTGACTAGTCTTGATAAACTGGCCTTGCCATCTGACCAGCCTGATTAACTGGCGTCCCATTCTGACCAGCTGAATAACTGGCCTACCATTCTGACCAGCTGATCTGGGCTCTAGGTACCTCTGATTTGGATCGGTGTCCCGTAAACTGGACGGTGTTGAGCTAACGTGCACTGATGTGATTATCATGACTGTTTGTAAGTATCAGGCAGAACTTTCTGGGACGTAGACATGTCTTACGTGTGCTAGAAAGGCTTACTACTTCTTGTTCATCGAACTGCACTGTCCATTTTACAGTAGCTATTACAGTGAAAGAATAGCACAACTACAAATAACAACAGACTTATATGGACACTGGGTTTGATTACATTTCACCTTTGAAGGTAAATAATGTAATTACATTCCAGTATTCTTGCTCTGATATTGTAATCTTGGGGATCCCAGAAGATAAAATGTAGCATAGTGTTGTAGGGGATATAATCTATAATGTATACAATGTTTTATATTCAATGTAGGAACTGGTTTCTACAGTTTGAACCATTGCTGTCTCTGGCTCCAAGCGCACCCCTCCCTGTGCCATCTTATATGTGTGAAATTAAGTGTATAAGCTAATGATCCATCATGTATGACATTCCTGGGAGGTGTGTAAACTTAGAGTATTGTATATCCATATCATATTTTTATTTTCATTTCTCTATAGTTATGTAAACTTGACAAATGCATCATTGACGCATTCGGCACAGTTGGACAGACTTTATACAAAATAGTCCAGTATTGCAATGCTTCACTGGAATCAATCTCCAATGTCTGGTTTATCATCCAAGAGAACCGAAAATTGGGACAGCACACCGGCCATATTTACGTATGCACCTGAAGAAGGTCTCATACCCGACAACATTCCTTGCAGTCCCAAAAAATTGCAATTTCAGTTTATATCACTGGAGTGCTGTGCTAGTTTTTTGTTCAGTGGAATTATAGAAGAGGATTCCAGCACCCCTCTAGGTTTACTTAAGGGGTGGAGGTCCGAGTACAGTTGTTTATCTTTGCATGAAGAGTAATAGTACCCACTGTGCACAAGTAGTCATACCTTATCATCAGACATCGTATGAGCTCAAACAATCTTTTAGAGCAAGTTCTAAAAGCCAATTATTATCTGCAGGATGTAAGCGTTACCAAAGTTTCCCCTCCTTTTCCTTTCAGTTCACATACGCGTACTCTTGTGAAGAGGACAGACACAGAGGAGCTCTACTAAAGGCTGAAGGCAGAATAATCCTCCCAGCACTCAGACTATCCAGTGTCCTGTGTGTGTGTGTGTGTGTGTGTGTTTGTGTGTGTGTGTGTTGTGTTTAGTGTGTGTGTGTGTGTGGTGTATGGTGTGTGTGTGTGTGTGTGTGTGTCCCTGTTGTGTGTTTGTGTGTCTGTGGGTGTTTGTTTGTGTCTTGTGTGTGTGTTTGTGTGTCTGTGTGTGTGTGTGTGTGTGTGTGTGGTGTGTGTGTGTGTGTGTGTGTGTGTGTGTTTGTGTGTGGGTGTGTGTGTGTGTATTCCGAGCAATTTATCCTCCAGAAGGTGAATTATCTTTCTCAATCGTGACCCTCAACAGGAATCATAACACTCCTATACACAAGCACACGCAAGCCACACCCACACATACGCACACTCAACTCACACACACACAACACACACCACACACACACACACACACACACACACACACCACCACACAGACACACACAGACGCAAGCACACACACAACTCACACACCAGACAGATAGACAGGACAGACATAATAAAACCACACACACACACACACACATCACAGCTCTCGCTCTCATTCTTTTCTCTCTGCTTTCTGCAACAACCCCCAAAAAAAAAAAAACATTAGTACCACGGCTTTAGGATAAGTAATTTAACTGCTGTTCCACCATCAATAATGTGCACTCATCAGTCATCAGGAGAAATACAAAGCACTAAGCCTCTCCTCCCCTGCTTTCACCTCTCAAAAAAAAAAGACAGACAAAACAAAACGAAAAAACTAAACATATTGAATATATACAAACCTAGGAGATCACTACTGTACCAGCACACACAGCCACCACACCAACCACACCAACCCACAAACCATACCAAACCACCAATACCAACCACACCAACGCACACCACACCACACCAAACCAGACCAACCGACACCAACCAGCACACCACACCACCACAACCATACCATACCACCATAGCCAACCACACCACACACACCAACCACACAAACCACACCAACCACACCAACCACACCAACCACACCAACCACACCACACACACCAACCACACCAACCACACCAACCACACCAACCACACCAACCACACCAACCACACCAACCACACCAACCACAACCGACCATACCAACCATACCAACCACACCAACCACACCAAACACACCAACACACCAACCACACACACACACCACGACACACACACACACGCACACACACGACACCACACACACAACACCACCACACACACACACAAGCACACGCACACCAATATGATAACTCATAAATATGTATTACTCTGAAAACGTGTTTTTTTTCTGTTAAGTCATAGAGTGTCATGCAGACCTTCGATCCATATAGAAGTGTCCTTCGACATCCGAGACCTCCCCCCTCTCTATGGTGCATCTATAGAAGGTGTATACTGAAACCAGTGACCTCACCCCTCTCTATGTGCAATAGCATCTATAAGAAAGGTGTGACTACTGAACCAGAGACATCCCCCCTCTCTATGGTGCATCTATAGAAGGTGAATACTGAAACCAGAGACATCCCCCCTCTCTATGGTGCATAGCATCTATAGAAGGTGAATACTGAAACCAGTGTAGTTTCCTCTCGCTATTAAGGTACTTTACCAAAACCTGTCCAATACTAGCCTGGTTAAAGTGAGCTTGTCACTCAGTTTTTGGTTTAAACAACCGACACTTGTAGAATACAGTAACTGTGAGATAATCATTTTCATTCTGAAAGCCACCTGACTGTCTCCGTATCATACTTCTAAAAGATACCTGTCATAGGGCTGCGTTTACACCAGGCAGCCCCAATTTCGATCTTAATGACCCAATTATTGCAAAATATCCAATCTTATGGGTCAAAAGACCAAATAGCGGCAAAAGAATCAGAATTGTGGCTGGTAAACCACTTTTTCCAATCTTAGTTGGCCGCTATAACCCAATAATCAACTATTAAAGACTAGCAAGAACCCACTGGATTCTCCACTACATTGAATGAACTACAGGGACAAAGAACAAACCCTCCGAACCAAAAAGTCCTGTGGTGTTGATGAAAATCCTCAATAAAATGATCAAATATACAGACTACTAAAATTTCACATTGCTATACTTAAACTCTTTAAGCATCAATCCTTAGCTCTGGCATCTTTCCCCAATAATTTGAACCAAGGACTGATCGACCCCAATCCACAAAGTGGAAACAAATTTGACACCCAATATCTACCGTGGGATATGCGTCGACAGCAACCATGGGAAAATCCTCTGCATTATCATTACCATCAGACTAGTTCATTTCCTCAGTGAAAAACAATGTACTGAGCAATGTCAGAATGGCTTTGTAACCAAACTAACGTATGACAGACTACGACATATTCACCCTGCACACCCTAATTGAAACACAAACAAAAACAAAGGCAAAAGTCTTCTCATGCTTTGTTGAGTTCAAAAAAGCTTTTGACTCAATTTGGCATGAGGGTCTGCTATCCAAATTGATGGAAAGTGGTGTTGGGGTAATCAGTGTACTTAATGTACACAAAAACACACAATTGGCAAAAAAACCAAAACATTTTTCTTTCCATAGAGGCCGTGGGGTGAGACAGAGATGCAGTTTAAGCCCCACCCTCTTCAATATATAAACAATTGCGAGGCGACTAGCACCGTCCTGCAGGCACACAGCTGGTTCAGGAAGGTTTACACCTGACGTATTGAACCTTAACCTATCGGTACAGTACAAAGAAAACCAACAACACACAAAGCCGGTTTTACCTATTACACCGAGGGAAAAAAACAAACGCAACATGAAAATGTTTGGTCCAAAATTTTTTTGAGCTGAAAAAAAAGACCCAAAAGTTTCCATTCACAAAAAGCAATTTTTTTTGTTTACATCCTGTTTTTGAGCATTTATCTTTTGCAAAGTAACCATCCACCTGCGGTGTTGGGATTCAAAAGCTGATTATACAGCCTTAAAATTACAGGTGCCCTTGTTTCTGGGGACAAAAAAAAGTTACACGCATGATTTTAAAATGCTTTGGATAAAAATTGTCTGCAAAGGGATATTTTTTTTATATTATTTTTATAAAAAAAAGGCCCCTCAAAAATGGGGCAGTTTTTTCACACAAAAACCAAAGTCCCAGATTTCTCAAGTTTTAGGGACCCTACAATTGGGGATGCTGACCCGCAGGAATGTCCAACTAAAATGTTGCCAGGGAAGTTAATTTTAAATTTTCAACCATAAGCCGCATCCACGTTGGTTTTGAGAAATTTTGGGAATTTTATTCAACCAACCCCACAACTGCCCGACCGTTTAACCACGCCAGCCCAGGCCCCCCAGATCGGTTTTTAACCTGCGGGGTTCTGAAACATTTAACCCCGGGCGCTTTATGAAAAAAGACAGTGATTTAAAACCCTGGGCCAACCGAATAATTTTTGTACAAACAGTCAGAAAAACCCTTTCAGGGGAACTCATCTGCGTGCTTGTCTCCTCCCCGGGGCTTGACCCGACCGGGAAATTCGGCTAAAAAACCCATCTCCCGTGGGGAAAATCTTTCCCTTTGATGGGTACTGGGGATGGGTTGAGAAGGGGTGCTCTTTTTATGGATGAACCCGGGTTTTAATGTACCCGGGGAATGGCAGACAAACGGGGTTTTGGAGTCGGGGTGGGCAAAGCGGTTTTCTAATGTCAACGTTGTGAACAGAGTCCCCCATGATGGAGGGGGGTTTTGGTATTAATTCCCAAACCGGGGGGTTTGGGGTTTGGGGAGGGGTAAAACTGATAAGCTACGGGGCAACGAAAACAATTGTATTTTATCGAGGGGATTAATACACACAGGGAACGGACGCGATTTTCCCGAGGCCCCTTTGTCTCCCTTTCCAACCCCATCAAACCCCATGTTTCAGCATGATAATGCACGGCCCCATGTCCCCAAGGATCTATACACAATTCCTGGAAGTTTAAAATGTTCCAGTTTTCCAGGCCTGCATACCCCCCAAAAGACATGTCACCCTTTTGGGGTGTTTGGGGGTGTTTGGATCGATGTACGACAGCGGTTTAAATTTCCCCCCCCAAAACCCGCAACTTCAACCCCAGGGCCCCCGAAGAGGGGTGGGGCAACATTTCCCCAAACCAGCCGATCAACTCTATGGGGAAAGATGTTTTGCGCTGCTTTAGGCAAATGGTCGCCACAACCCGATACTGACTGGGTTTTTAATCCCACCCCACCTTTTTTTTAAAGGTATCTGTTGGGCAAAAAAAGATTTCATATCTGTATTCCCAAGTCATGTGAAAATCCCTAGATTAGGGACTCTTAATTTTTTTTAAAAAGTACGTACCTTTTTTGAAATGCAAAAAAAGTAAAATCTTTGAAAATTTTTTTGCATGTTTTCTTTAATTTTTTGTTCAGTGAAGATTTAAAGGGCCCAAAGGGGATAGTTGGAGAGGGGTTAAAAAAACATGGGTTTTCACCCCAAAAAACACCCTATTCCCCTATTTGCACTATTTTTTAAAAAAACCCTTTCTTTAAAATAAAGGGACTTTAAAAAGGAAAAAAAAACGTAGGTTCTTAAAGAGAGCTTTTTAAATGGAACCCCTTTTCCCAAAATTTTTTGGGGCATGAAAAAACAACCCCTTTACCCCAAGTGTAGCCTAAAGATTGGGTTTTAAAATTTAGGGCTTGGGACCCGTTTTTACCTTAAGGTTACCTGATGGGTTTTATAAATGAGGTCTTGCAAATATTGGGGAAAGTCCCCTTTTAAAGGGGGGGTCTAGGAAGATCCAAAAACACAAACCCCCCGTAGAAAGGGCAACCCGCAACGGGCCAAAAAGGACCCTCCTTTGTCCCTCCCGTCTTTCTTTTAAGTACAAAATTCTTTTTTTTGACAAAAAGAGCCCACAATCATATCATAGAACCTATTTCAGTTCTACTTAAAATTAAATCCTTTTATCTCCGGGTATGGGAATAGCCAAATCTGTTTGTGCTCATATACCCCCCAAGGCCCAAATCTAGACATGTTTAAAACCCCCCCGAACCAAAAACTAAAATGTTAAACCCTTTCCCAAACCCCAAATCCCAGACAGTTAAAACCCCCCAGAAGCCAAGTCTGACAGGGTTTAAAACCCCCCGAAACCAAATTAGACATTTTTAAACCCTCAGGAAAACCCAAATCTAGACTGGGAGTGGGACCCGTTTTGTGTTAGTGGGGGACCAGTTTGGGCTCAAACTTAAAGAGGTAGTGAAAGTCGTCAAATTCTTTTCAAAAGGGGTTTACAAAGTCATCCGCAGGAAAGGGGGGAAAGAAGGGGGGGGGTGGGGGGATTAAGGGAGAGAGGAGAAAAGGGGGAAAATGTTTCCTAGGGTTGAAAGAAGCTTTTGAATTTAGAGTGGTAGAAAAACGGATACAGGGAATTTAAGGTAAGAGGAGGGGAAATGAAAGGATTATAATCCTCCGGGGAAATTTTGTTTTTTTCCATTTTCGCTCCCGGGCCCCAGCCCCGGGTTTTGTAAGTCACAAAGAAATCAATCAGCCACAAGCAGGGGGGAAAAGGGCGGCCGGACGGGAGGAAAGATCAACTGCATTTTTTTCCAAAAAAAATAATTTACCAAGGAATGAGCCGTTTGGAAGAACTTTAAAACCTCTTTTTTTCAAGGGCCTGCCTTGTAACCCCGCATAATATAGGCGTATTTCCTGGGGATTTAGAAGTAGAAAAAAAAAAACCTCAGTAAATATGAAGTCAGGCCCCGCTTGGAGAAAGGGAAGGGGGTGGGAAAGGGGGGGTCCCAAAAAAGGGAAGGAGGGGGAAAAAAAAGGGGGAAGGAGAATTAAATTTAAGG
>CM072225.1:4521574-4590725 GCA_036851935.1 Coregonus suidteri | reverse complement strand
ACCCATATGTAAAAATGTATGCGCCACATGACTAGTAGATCGACTTTGGATAAAAGCATCTGCAAAATACATTATTATAATGCAACAATATGCAGATATTCACTGATTGGGTTATTTGAGCAAACAACAAAATGCCATTGAGAAGTAGCACCCTCCAAAGGCTTCAGCCTTAGATATGTTGAACCATAAAAATGAAATAGCCTTCAAAACACACGTATACCACATCTCCCTCCTCCAACTGCATTATGATACCATTAGATCCGTTGTAGTAGCCGTCCTTCTTCTTAGCAGAAATATATGCGATTTGTTTCTTTGTTCTTGAACAGCACGGAGCTGTGGGTTGTTCCTGAATGGTGATAGACGCTGAAGTGATAGACTCCTCTCACTGGCGCTGTGTGAGATGCCCTGGATGAAAAGAGCACACTATTTAATGTGGGAGAAGAAGAAGAAGAGAAGGAGAAATAATAGATGTAGTTTATATATGCACGATGACTTCACCTGTTTGCAGGGTTTGTAAGCATTGCCAGGAAGGTTAGTTAAGACCTTTTCGTAGACAAGGTTGTAGGACCCTTCATGATTGAACGGTCCTAAGTACCCATTATCCCAACTCCAGCTGAGAATGCCACCTTTGTTTCTGTGAGACATAAAAAGGGGTGCTTTTTTTTTCAAACCAAATGACATTTGTTACACTATAGGACTAAGCAGGTGATTAATTCAGTAAGCCCATGTTAAGACAGTGAAAAAGTAACTACCTGCTTTAGCCTTCAGTGTCTCCACCTGGCTCTCAGCAGCTGCAAGTCGGTTTCTCCATGACTTCAATCTTCCTCAGCGTACTCATGTCATATCCTCGTGTCATAACGTCAGCCCCCAGTCAGGCACTTGTTTTGCACAGCAACACAATCAACGCTACAAACACCCCTCATTCTTACCTGGACTGTCAACGTCTTCAGTTCCTTAGTTTCTTCCCACTAGGTGTAGAATTAGGGTTTGTGGAAAAGGGACCTGTGCAAGGGCACTTAAATCCCTTGCAGAGAATCGTTGGATTAGAATGTTTAGTTAAATATTTCCCAAATTATACATTCTATTTCCTGAAGGTCTATTTACTATCTATTTTACCAGAAAGTCTTATCTAACAAAGTCATTGACCTACGTTTCATGTTGGCATAGGCAGGCTTTGACGTTTGAATGGTTGGCGCATGGATCAGAAAAAAAAAGAAGTTTTATAGCGCGGTTAACAAGCCACTACAAACAATGAAGCTAGCTTTTACAGTCGTAATTCTGCATGAAAGAAGTCAGACAGAGAAAAATGATCACCTATAGCGTACCATGAAACACTACCAAAGAGGATGAAGAACAGAATCACAACCATGAGAAAAAGCAGAAGCAAAGCTTTGCAAATGCGGTTCAGAGACTCCTCTCTTTCACGCCTCTCATTACTGTACTTATTGTTAAGACATTGTAATTAGAGTCCAGACTGCAGTCCGCGTGCGATCTCCACCTTTCCTTCCCCTTTGTCTCCACCTTTCCTTTCCTTTGTCTCCACCTTTCCTTCCCCATTGTCTCCACCCTTTCCTTTCCTTTGTCTCCACCTTCCTTCCCCTTTGTCTCCACCTTTCCTTTCCTTTGTTTCCTCCTCCTTTCCCTTTCCTTTGTCTCCACCGTTTCCTTTCCTTTCCTTTGTCTCCACCTTTCCTTCCCCTTCCTTTGTCTCCTCCTTTTCCTTTCCTTTGTCTCCTCCTTTCCTTTCCTTTGTCTCCACCTTTCCTTTCCTTTGTCTCCACCTTTCCTTTCCTTTGTTTCCACCTTTCCTTCCCCTTTGTCTCCTCCTTTCCTTTCCTTTGTCTCCTCCTTTCCTTTCCTTTGTCTCCTCCTTTCCTTCCCCTTTGTCTCCACCTTTACTTATTTTCTTCTTTCCAGTATATCTCTCTGGTTTGGTTTCTCACCGTCAATGAAGAGAGAAGAGAGACAACAGAGAGCAGAGAAAGGGGTTTGCTTGCTGTGTACTGTGTTGTGTGTTTTGAGTCACACTGACTGAGACAACATGTTCGGTGCTGTTGCTCAGTGCTTTCTGTTTTGGGGCTGTACTATACAATGCAGAGAAAACAGAGAGCATAGCAAAGAATGCTTGTTGGGTTTTGCTGTAATGCAGGTTGAGAGCTTCACGTTCCTTGGTGTCCACATCACCAACAAACTATCATGGTCCAAACACACCAAGACAGTCATGAAGGGGGCACGACTAAGCCTATTCCCCCTATGGAGACTGAAAAGATTTGGCATGGGTCCTCAGATCCTAAAACATTTATATTTTTATTTATTTTATGTCATTTAGCAGACACTCTTATCCAGAGCGACTTACAGGAGCAATTAGGGTTTAAGTGCCTTGCTCAAGGGCACATCGACAGATTTTTCACAACCTAGTCGGCTCGGGGGATTAGAACCAGCGACCTTTCGGTTACTGGCACAACGCTCTTAACCACTAGCTACCTGCCGCCCCGTCTGCTACACACCTGCAACCATCGAGAGCATCCTGACTGGTTGCATCCCGCTTGGTATGGCAACTGCTCGGCCTCCGACCGCAAGGGACTACAGAGGGTAGTGCGTACGGCCCAGTACATCACTGGGGCCAAGCTCCCTGCCATTCAGGACCTCTATACCAGGCGGTGTCAGAGGAGGAGGCCCTAAAAATTGTCAAAGATTTCAGCCACCCAAGTCAATTTCAGTTTATTTCACTGGAGTGCTGTCCTGTTTTGGTTCAGTGGATTATTTACAGTGAGGGAAAAAAAGTATTTGATCCCCTGCTGATTTTTGTACAAGAACTGTTGACTGACACAGAACCATACTCAGCTTCATATCACACAAGGTCAGGAAGAGAGGTCAAGCCTAGAGCTGTCCTAGACCTGTGAAATGTCAAAGGGCGTAGGCGGATCGCTGCCCTAAAAGAGTTCCGGACTGTAAACTTGTTATTAAAAGTTAACTTGAAATGCTTTGGTATTGTATTTGTTTGAAATGTTGAGATGTCATTGCTACAGTGAAAAGCTGAGTTGCTGAGAAATATGATGGCAATGCTTGCACATCAAATTTAATAAAAGAGTCTACAAAAGTTTGACAACAACTCTAGCCTATTCCTGCAACCACTGGGTCTGCCTGGATAATTGCCTTGTTTGTGTTTTAGGTTTGTCTAATTTAGGCAACATGTACAGGCATGGAAGCATGGCACATATGCAGCAAAGGTATTCATATTCAGGTTTTGAGATGAGGTTGTTTAATACTGTTTGCTCCAGATTAGAGCTAATTTCCCGTTGGAACACCTGTGCGGGATCAACGCACAGTTTTCTATAGAAACGTTGATTACTGAGTTGTCTCAGAATATCTTCGTTGTATTTTTCATAGTCTAAAGACGAACACAGCACCCCCCCCCCCCCCCCTTGTCTGCAGGTTTGATAAACAAAGATGAATCTTTCATTAGTTCATTAAGAGCCTGTTCTTCTGTCCTGGTGATGTTCTTCTGAATATGGTTTGTTTTTCTCCCTATATACAGACATTTTTGTTCGACTAACCTACAATTGTTATTAATCGAGGAGTTGTTAACCATAGGACAGAATTTGCTTTTGGGCTTAAAATGGGTAACATGGGGCCTTTCCTAGGCCTGGCAGAGAGAGGACTGTGGGGGAGGAGACAGACAACAGGGGCCTTTCCTATGCCTGGCAGAGAGAGGACTGTGGGGGAGGAGACAGACAACATGGGGCCTTTCCTATGCTTGGCAGAGAGAGGACTGTGGGGGAGGAGACAGACAACATGGGGCCTTTCCTAGGCTTGGCAGAGAGAGGACTGTGGGGGAGGAGACAGACAACATGGGGCCTTTCCTAGGCTTGGCAGAGAGAGGACTGTGGGGGAGGAGACAGACAACATGGGGCCTTTCCTATGCTTGGCAGAGAGAGGACTGTGGGGGAGGAGACAGACAACATGGGGCCTTTCCTAGGCTTGGCAGAGAGAGGACTGTGGGGGAGGAGACAGACAACATGGGGCCTTTCCTAGGCTTGGCAGAGAGAGGACTGTGGGGGATGAGACAGACAACATGGGGCCTTTCCTATGCTTGGCAGAGAGAGGACTGTGGGGGAGGAGACAGACAACATTGGGCCTTTCCTAGGCCTGGCAGAGAGAGGACTGTGGGGGAGGAGACAGACAACATGGGGCCTTTCCTATGCTTGGCAGAGAGAGGACTGTGGGGGAGGAGACAGACAACATGGGGCCTTTCCTAGGCTTGGCAGAGAGAGGACTGTGGGGGAGGAGACAGACAACATGGGGCCTTTCCTATGCTTGGCAGAGAGAGAAGCAGGGGTTTGGTTGGTGCTGTGTTGCACAGTACCGTTTCAGAGATATTCAAGGGTTATCACTGAAGTTCAGCGTTACAGCGTGATTAAAATTTAAAGGCAATGTTCCCGCGTTAGCGATGCTGCATTCACGGTAAACGCTGCATATATCGGCTCGATTGGAATTTACCTTTACATTTCTATTGTGCAATCTGTAACACTTCAGCGATCCAGATTGAATAGAGACCTACATTTAGATCGCGTTATCTGTAACGCTTAAAATGTTAGAGATACAGATTGAATTGAGACCCTAGTCTGTTCTTCTTTTGTTCTTAGTCAATTTTTTTTCACCAAAAAAAAAAACAAACAATGGATCAATTCCTACCTTTAAAAGCTGTGAGAGGCTGATGGAAAGAGACACCACACCACAATGTTTAGGAACGAACAAACATATTCCATTTTATTCAGTATTGCTGAGTCTGTAGCAGAATGCCATTGAAGCTGTTGAAATGTGACACGGGAAACATTTTGTTTAAGTGTTACTATCAGTTGCCGATGATAAACTGTCAGATATGTTAGAAAGCACATAAGAAGCAGAAACAGTATGATTTATGCAGAAACCCATTTGAGAAGTGTGGTCCTCTGTAGCTCAATTGGTAGAGCATGGTGCTTGTAACGCCAGGGTAGTAGGTTCGATCCCCGGGACCACCCATATGTAAAAATGTATGCGCACATGACTGTAAGTCGCTTTGGATAAAAGCATCTGCAAAATACCTTATTATAATGCAACAATATGCAGATATTCCACTGAGGTTTATTGAGCAAACAACAAAAATGCCATTGAAGTAGCACCCTCCAAAGGCTTCAGCCTTAGATATGTTGAACCATAAAAATGAAATAGCCTTCAAAACAACGTATACCACATCTCCCTCCTCCAACTGCATTATGATACCATTAGATCCGTTGTAGTAGCCGTCCTTCTTCTTAGCAGAAATATATGCGATTTGTTCTTTGTTCTTGAACAGCACGGAGCTGTGGGTTGTTCCTGAATGGTGATAGACGCTGAAGTGATAGACTCCTCTCACTGGCGCTGTGAAGATG
The DNA here is from genome assembly GCA_036851935.1 of Coregonus suidteri. NCBI lineage: Eukaryota > Metazoa > Chordata > Actinopteri > Salmoniformes > Salmonidae > Coregonus > Coregonus suidteri. Next base: position 4,585,314 of record CM072225.1, on the reverse strand, counting down.
CCTGGATGAAAAGAGCACACTATTTAATGTGGGAGAAGAAGAAGAAGAAGGAGAAATAATAGATGTAGTTTATATATGCACGATGACTTCACCTGTTGCAGGGTTGTAAGCATTGCCAAGGTTAGTTAAGACCTTTTTCGTAGACAAGGGTGTAGGACCCTTCATGATTGAACGGTCCTAAGTACCCATTATGCCCAACTCCAGCTGAGAATGCCACCTTTGTTTCTGTGAGACATAAAAAAGGGGTGCTTTTTTTTCAAACCAAATGACATTTGTTACACTATAGGACTAAGCAGGTGATTAATTCAGTAAGCCCATGTTAAGACAGTGAAAAAGTAACTACCTGCTTTAGCCTTCAGTGTCTCCACCTGGCTCTCAGCAGCTGCAAGTCGGTTCTCCATGACTTCAATCTTCCTCAGCGTACTCATGTCATATCCTCGTGTCATTACGTCAGCCCCAGTCAGGCCTTTGCACAGCAACACAATCAACGCTACAACACCCCTCATTCTTTACCTGGACTGTCAACGTCTTCAGTTCCTTAGTTTCTTCCCACTAGGTGTAGAATTAGGTTTGTGGAAAAGGGACCTGTGCAAGGGCACTTAAATCCCTTGCAGAGAATCGTTGGATTAGAATGTTTAGTTAAATATTTACCAAATTATACATTCTATTTCCTGGAATGTCTATTTACTATCTATTTACCAGATAGTCTTATCTAACAAAGTCATTGACCTACGTTTCATGTTGGCATAGGCAGGCTTTGACGTTTTGAATGGTTGGCGCATGGATCAGAAAAAAAAAGAAGTTTTTATAGCGTTAACAAGCCACTACAAACAATGAAGCTAGCTTTACAGTCGTAATTCTGCATGAAAGAAGTCAGACAGAGAAAAATGATCACCTATAGCGTACCATGAAACACTACCAAAGAGGATGAAGAACAGAATCACAACCATGAGAAAAGCAGAAGCAAAGCTGCAAATGCGGTTCAGAGACTCCTCTCTTTCACGCCTCTCATTACTGTACTTATTGTTAAGACATTGTAATTAGAGTCCAGACTGCAGTCCGCGTGCGATCTCCACCTTTCCTTCCCCTTTGTCTCCACCTTTCCTTTCCTTTGTCTCCACCTTTCCTTCCCCATTGTCTCCACCTTTCCTTTCCTTTGTCTCCACCTTTCCTTCCCCTTTGTCTCCACCTTTCCTTTCCTTTGTCTCCACCTTTCCTTCCCCATTGTCTCCACCTTTCCTTTCCTTTGTCTCCACCTTTCCTTCCCCTTTGTCTCCACCTTTCCTTTCCTTTGTTTCCTCCTTTCCTTTCCTTTGTCTCCACCTTTCCTTTCCTTTCCTTTGTCTCCACCTTTCCTTCCCCTTTGTCTCCTCCTTTCCTTTCCTTTGTCTCCTCCTTTCCTTTCCTTTGTCTCCACCTTTCCTTTCCTTTGTCTCCACCTTTCCTTTCCTTTGTTTCCTCCTTTCCTTCCCCTTTGTCTCCTCCTTTCCTTTCCTTTGTCTCCTCCTTTCCTTTCCTTTGTCTCCTCCTTTCCTTCCCCTTTGTCTCCACCTTTACTTAATTTTCTTCTTTCCAGTATATCTCTGGTTTGGTTTCTCACCGTCAATGAAGAGAGAAGAGAGACAACAGAGAGCAGAGAAAGGGGTTTGCTTGCTGTGTACTGTGTTGTGTGTTTTGAGTCACACTGACTGAGACAACATGTTCGGTGCTGTTGCTCAGTGCTTTCTGTTTGGGCTGTACTATACAATGCAGAGAAAACAGAGAGCATAGCAAAGAATGCTTGTTGGGTTTTGCTGTAATGCAGGTTGAGAGCTTCACGTTCCTTGGTGTCCACATCACCAACAAACTATCATGGTCCAAACACACCAAGACAGTCATGAAGGGGGCACGACTAAGCCTATTCCCCCTATGGAGACTGAAAAGATTTGGCATGGGTCCTCAGATCCTAAAACATTTATATTTTTATTTATTTTATGTCATTTAGCAGACACTCTTATCCAGAGCGACTTACAGGAGCAATTAGGGTTAAGTGCCTTGCTCAAGGGCACATCGACAGATTTTTCACCTAGTCGGCTCGGGGGATTAGAACCAGCGACCTTTCGGTTACTGGCACAACGCTCTTAACCACTAAGCTACCTGCCGCCCCGTCTGCTACACCTGCACCATCGAGAGCATCCTGACTGGTTGCATCACCGCTTGGTATGGCAACTGCTCGGCCTCCGACCGCAAGGGACTACAGAGGGTAGTGCGTACGGCCCAGTACATCACTGGGGCCAAGCTCCCTGCCATTCAGGACCTCTATACCAGGCGGTGTCAGAGGAAGGCCCTAAAAATTGTCAAAGATTTCAGCCACCCAAGTCAATTTCAGTTTATTCACTGGAGTGCTGTCCTGTTTTGGTTCAGTGGATTATTTACAGTGAGGGAAAACAAGTATTTGATCCCCTGCTGATTTTGTACAAGAACTGTTTGACTGACACAGAACCATACTCAGCTTCATATCACACAAGGTCAGGAAGAGAGGTCAAGCCTAGAGCTGTCCTAGACCTGTGAAATGTCAAAGGGCGTAGGCGGATCGCTGCCCTAAAAGAGTTCCGGACTGTAAACTTGTTATTAAAAAGTTAACTTGAAATGCTTTGGTATTGTATTTGTTTGAAATGTTGAGATGTCATTGCTACAGTGAAAAGCTGAGTTGCTGAGAAATATGATGGCAATGCTTGCACATCAAATTTAATAAAAGAGTCTACACAAAGTTTGACAACAACTCTAGCCTATTCCTGCAACCACTGGTCTGCCTGGATAATTGCCTTGTTGTGTTTTAGGTTTGTCTAATTTAGGCAACATGTACAGGCATGGAAGCATGGCACATATGCAGCAAAGGTATTCATATTCAGGTTTTGAGATGAGGTTGTTTAATACGGTTTGCTCCAGATTAGAGCTAATTTCCCGTTGGAACACCTGTGCGGGATCAACGCACAGTTTTCTATAGAAACGTTGATTACTGAGTTGTCTCAGAATATCTTCGTTGTATTTTTCATAGTCTAAGACGAACACAGCACACCCCCCCCCCCCCCCCCTTGTCTGCAGGTTTGATAAACAAAGATGAATCTTTCATTAGTTCATTAAGAGCCTGTTCTTCTGTCCTGGTGATGTTCTTCTGAATATGGTTTGTTTTTTCTCCTATATACAGACATTTTTGTTCGACTAACCTACAATTGTTATTAATCGAGGAGTTGTTAACCATAGGACAGAATTTGCTTTTGGGCTTAAAATGGGTAACATTGGGCCTTTCCTAGGCCTGGCAGAGAGAGGACTGTGGGGGAGGAGACAGACAACATGGGGCCTTTCCTATGCCTGGCAGAGAGAGGACTGTGGGGGAGGAGACAGACAACATGGGGCCTTTCCTATGCTTGGCAGAGAGAGGACTGTGGGGGAGGAGACAGACAACATGGGGCCTTTCCTAGGCTTGGCAGAGAGAGGACTGTGGGGGAGGAGACAGACAACATGGGGCCTTTCCTAGGCTTGGCAGAGAGAGGACTGTGGGGGAGGAGACAGACAACATGGGGCCTTTCCTATGCTTGGCAGAGAGAGGACTGTGGGGGAGGAGACAGACAACATGGGGCCTTTCCTAGGCTTGGCAGAGAGAGGACTGTGGGGGAGGAGACAGACAACATGGGGCCTTTCCTAGGCTTGGCAGAGAGAGGACTGTGGGGGATGAGACAGACAACATGGGGCCTTTCCTATGCTTGGCAGAGAGAGGACTGTGGGGGAGGAGACAGACAACATTGGGCCTTTCCTAGGCCTGGCAGAGAGAGGACTGTGGGGGAGGAGACAGACAACATGGGGCCTTTCCTATGCTTGGCAGAGAGAGGACTGTGGGGAGGAGACAGACAACATGGGGCCTTTCCTAGGCTTGGCAGAGAGAGGACTGTGGGGGAGGAGACAGACAACATGGGGCCTTTCCTATGCTTGTCAGAGAGAGAAGCAGGGGTTTGGTTGGTGCTGTGTTGCACAGTACCGTTTCAGAGATATTCAAGGGTTATCACTGAAGTTCAGCGTTACAGCGTGATTAAAATTTAAAGGCAATGTTCCCGCGTTAGCGATGCTGCATTCACGGTAAACGCTGCATATATCGGCTCGATTGGAATTTACCTTTACATTTCTATTGTGCAATCTGTAACACTTCAGCGATCCAGATTGAATAGAGACCTACATTTAGATCGCGTTATCTGTAACGCTTAAAATGTTAGAGATACAGATTGAATTGAGACCCTAGTCTGTTCTTCTTTTGTTCTTAGTCAATTTTTTTCACCAAAAAAAAAACAAACAATGGATCAATTCCTACCTTTAAAAGCTGTGAGAGGCTGATGGAAAGAGACACCACACCACAATGTTTAGGAACGAACAAACATATTCCATTTTATTCAGTATTGCTGAGTCTGTAGCAGAATGCCATTGAAGCTGTTGAAATGTGACACGGGAAACATTTGTTTAAGTGTTACTATCAGTTGCCGATGATAAACTGTCAGATATGTTAGAAGCACATAAGAAGCAGAAACAGTATGATTTATGCAGAAACCCATTTGAGAAGTGTGGTCCTCTGTAGCTCAATTGGTAGAGCATGGTGCTTGTAACGCCAGGGTAGTAGGTTCGATCCCCGGGACCACCCATATGTAAAAATGTATGCGCACATGACTGTAAGTCGCTTTGGATAAAAGCATCTGCAAAATACCTTATTATAATGCAACAATATGCAGATATTCCACTGAGGTTTATTGAGCAAACAACAAAATGCCATTGAAGTAGCACCCTCCAAAGGCTTCAGCCTTAGATATGTTGAACCATAAAAATGAAATAGCCTTCAAAACAACGTATACCACATCTCCCTCCTCCAACTGCATTATGATACCATTAGATCCGTTGTAGTAGCCGTCCTTCTTCTTAGCAGAAATATATGCGATTTGTTCTTTGTTCTTGAACAGCACGGAGCTGTGGGTTGTTCCTGAATGGTGATAGACGCTGAAGTGATAGACTCCTCTCACTGGCGCTGTGAAGATGCCTGGATGAAAAGAGCACACTATTTAATGTGGGAGAAGAAGAAGAAGAAGGAGAAATAATAGATGTAGTTTATATATGCACGATGACTTCACCTGTTGCAGGGTTGTAAGCATTGCCAAGGTTAGTTAAGACCTTTTCGTAGACAAGGGTGTAGGACCCTTCATGATTGAACGGTCCTAAGTACCCATTATGCCCAACTCCAGCTGAGAATGCCACCTTTGTTTCTGTGAGACATAAAAAGGGGTGCTTTTTTTTCAAACCAAATGACATTTGTTACACTATAGGACTAAGCAGGTGATTAATTCAGTAAGCCCATGTTAAGACAGTGAAAAAGTAACTACCTGCTTTAGCCTTCAGTGTCTCCACCTGGCTCTCAGCAGCTGCAAGTCGGTTTCTCCATGACTTCAATCTTCCTCAGCGTACTCATGTCATATCCTCGTGTCATAACGTCAGCCCCAGTCAGGCCTTTGCACAGCAACACAATCAACGCTACAACACCCCTCATTCTTTACCTGGACTGTCAACGTCTTCAGTTCCTTAGTTTCTTCCCACTAGGTGTAGAATTAGGTTTGTGGAAAAGGGACCTGTGCAAGGGCACTTAAATCCCTTGCAGAGAATCGTTGGATTAGAATGTTTAGTTAAATATTTACCAAATTATACATTCTATTTCCTGGAATGTCTATTTACTATCTATTTACCAGATAGTCTTATCTAACAAAGTCATTGACCTACGTTTCATGTTGGCATAGGCAGGCTTTGACGTTTTGAATGGTTGGCGCATGGATCAGAAAAAAAAAGAAGTTTTTATAGCGTTAACAAGCCACTACAAACAATGAAGCTAGCTTTACAGTCGTAATTCTGCATGAAAGAAGTCAGACAGAGAAAAATGATCACCTATAGCGTACCATGAAACACTACCAAAGAGGATGAAGAACAGAATCACAACCATGAGAAAAAGCAGAAGCAAAGCTGCAAATGCGGTTCAGAGACTCCTCTCTTTCACGCCTCTCATTACTGTACTTATTGTTAAGACATTGTAATTAGAGTCCAGACTGCAGTCCGCGTGCGATCTCCACCTTTAATTCCCCTTTGTCTCCACCTTTCCTTTCCTTTGTCTCCACCTTTCCTTTCCTTTGTCTCCAACTTTCCTTCCCCTTTGTCTCCACCTTTCCTTCCCCTTTGTCTCCACCTTTCCTTCCCCTTTGTCTCCACCTTTCCTTCCCCTTTGTCTCCACCTTTCCTTTCCTTTGTCTCCACCTTTCCTTTCCTATGTCTCCACCTTTCCTTTCCTTTGTCTTCACCTTTCCTTTCCTTTTGTCTCCACCTTTCCTTTCCTTTGTCTTCACCTTTCCTTTCCTTTTGTCTCCAACTTTCTTTTCTTTGTCTCCACCTTTCCTTTTCTTTGTCTCCACCTTTCCTTTCCTATGTCTCCACATTTCCTTTCCTTTGTCTTCACCTTTCCTTTCCTTTGTCTTCACCTTTCCTTTCCTTTTGTCACCACCTTTCCTTTCCTTTGTCTCCACCTTTCCTTTCCTTTGTCTCCACATTTCCTTTCCTATGTCTCCACCTTTCCTTTCCTTTGTCTCCACCTTTCCTTTCCTTTGTCTCCACCTTTTCCTTTCCTTTGTCTCCACCTTTCCTTTCCTTTGTCTCCACCTTTCCTTTCCTATGTCTCGTCCTTTCCTTCCCCTTTGTCTCCACCTTTCCTTTCCTTTGTCTCCACCTTTCCTTCCCCTTTGTCTCCACCTTTCCTTCCCTTTGTCTCCACCTTTCCATTCCTTTGTCTCCACCTTTCCTTTCCTTGTGTCTCCACCTTTCCTTTCCTTTGTCTCCACCTTTCCTTTCCTATGTCTCCACCTTTCCTTTCCTTTTGTCTTCACCTTTCCTTTCCTTTTGTCTCCACCTTTCCTTTCCTTTGTCTCCACCTTTCCTTTCCTTTGTCTCCACCTTTCCTTTCCTTTGTCTCCACCTTTCCTTTTCTATGTCTCCACCTTTCCTTTCCTTTGTCTCCACCTTTCCTTTCCTTTGTCTCCAACTTTCCTTTCCTTTGTCTTCACCTTTCCTTCCCCTTTATCTCCACCTTTCCTTTCCTTTGTCTCCACCTTTCCTTCCCATTTGTCTCCACCTTTCCTTCCCCTTTGTCTTCAACTTTCCTTTCCTTTATCTCCAACTTTCCTTTCCTTTGTCTCCACCTTTCCTTTTCTATGTCTCCACCTTTCCTTTCCTTTGTCTCCACCTTTCCTTTCCTTTGTCTCCAACTTTCCTTTCCTTTGTCTTCACCTTTCCTTCCCCTTTATCTCCACCTTTCCTTTCCTTTGTCTCCACCTTTCCTTCCCATTTGTCTCCACCTTTCCTTCCCCTTTGTCTTCAACTTTCCTTTCCTTTGTCTCCACCTTTCCTTTCCTTTGTCTCCACCTTTCCTTTGTCTCCACCTTTCCTTTCCTTTGTCTCCACCTTTCCTTTCCTTTGTCTCCACCTTTCCTTCCCCTTTGTCTCCACCTTTCCTTCCCCTTTGTTTTCACCTTTCCTTCCCCTTTGTCTCCGCCTTTCCTTCCCCTTTGTCTCCACCTTTCCTTCCCCTTTGTCTCCACCTTTCCTTCCCCTTTGTCTCCACCTTTCCTTCCCCTTTGTCTCCAACTTTCATTTCCTATGTCTCCACTTTTTCCTTCCCCTTTGTCTCCACCTTTCCTTCCCCTTTGTCTCCACCTTTCCTTCCCCTTTGTCTTCACCTTTCCTTTCCTTTGTCTCCACCTTTCCTTTCCTTTGTCTCCACCTTTCCTTTCCTTTGTCTCCACCTTTCCTTTGTCTCCACCTTTCCTTTCCTTTGTCTCCACCTTTCCTTTCCTTTGTCTCCACCTTTCCTTCCCCATTGTCTCCACCTTTCCTTCCCCTTTGTCTTCACCTTTCCTTTCCCCTTTGTCTCCACCTTTTCCTTCCCCATTGTCTCCACCTTTCCTTCCCCTTTGTCTCCACCTTTCATTTCCTTTATCTCCACCTTTCCTTCCCCATTGTCTCCACCTTTCCTTCCCCTTTGTCTACACCTTTCCTTCCCCATTGTCTCCACCTTTCCTTCCCCTTTTTCTCCACCTTTCCTTCCCCTTTGTCTCCAACTTTCATTTCCTTTGTCTACACCTTTCCTTCCCCATTGTCTCCACCTTTCCTTCCCCTTTGTCTCCACCTTTCCTTCCCCTTTGTCTCCAACTTTCATTTCCTTTGTCTCAGCCTTTCCTTCCCCATTGTCTCCACCTTTCCTTCCCCTTTGTCTCCACCTTTCCTTCCCCTTTGTCTCCAACTTTCATTTCCTTTGTCTCCACCTTTCCATCCCCATTGTCTCCACCTTTCCTTCCCCTTTGTCTCCACCTTTCCTTCCCCTTTGTCTCCAACTTTCATTTCCTTTGTCTCCACCTTTCCTTCCTCATTGTCTCCACATTTCCTTCCCCTTTGTCTCCACCTTTCCTTCCCCTTTGTCTCCACTTTCATTTCCTTTGTCTCAGCCTTTCCTTCCCCATTGTCTCCACCTTTCCTTCCCCTTTGTCTCCACCTTTCCTTCCCCTTTGTCTCCAACTTTCATTTCCTTTGTCTCCACCTTTCCTTCCCCATTGTCTCCACCTTTCCTTCCCCCTTTGTCTCCACTTTCATTTCCTTTGTCTCAGCCTTTCCTTCCCCATTGTCTCCACCTTTCCTTCCCCTTTGTCTCCACCTTTCCTTCCCATTTGTCTCCAACTTTCATTTCCTTTGTCTCCACCTTTCCTTCCCCATTGTCTCCAACTTTCCTTCCCCTTTGTCTCCTCCTTTCCTTCCCCTTTGTTTCCAACTTTCATGTCCTTTGTCTCAGCCTTTCCTTCCCCATTGTCTCCACCTTTCCTTCCCCATTGTCTCCAACTTTCCTTCCCCTTTGTCTCCAACTTTCCTTCCCCTTTGTCTCCACCTTTCCTTTCCTTTGTCTCCACCTTTCCTTCTCATTTGTCTCCACCTTTCCCTCCCCTTTGTCTCTCCACCTTTCCTTTCCTTTGTCTCCACCTTTCCTTCCCCTTTGTCTCCACCTTTCCTTTCCTTTGTCTCCACCTTTCCTTCCCTTTGTCTCCACCTTTCCTTCCCCTTTGTCTCCACCTTTCCTTTCCTTTGTCTCCACCTTTCCTTCCCCATTGTCTCCACCTTTCCTTCCCCTTTGTCTCCACCTTTCCTTCCCTTTGTCTCCACCTTTCATTTCCTTTGTCTCCACCTTTCCTTCCCTTTGTCTCCACCTTTCCTTCCCCTTTGTCGCCACCTTTCCTTTCCTTTGTCTCCACCTTTCCTTCCCTTTGTCTCCACCATTCCTTTCCTTTGTCTCCACCTTTCCTTCCCCATTGTCTCCACCTTTTCTTCCCCTTAGTCTCCACCTTTCCTTTCCTTTGTCTCCACCTTTCCTTCCCCTTTGTCGCCACCTTTCCTTTCCTTTGTCTCCACCTTTCCTTCCCTTTGTCTCCACCATTCCTTTCCTTTGTCTCCACCTTTCCTTCCCCATTGTCTCCACCTTTTCTTCCCCTTAGTCTCCACCTTTCCTTTCCTTTGTCTCCACCTTTCCTTCCCTTTGTCTCCACCTTCCTTCCCTTTGTCTCCACCTTTCCTTCCCCTTTGTCTCCACCTTTCCTTCCCCTTTGTCTCCACCTTTCCTTTCCTTTGTCTCCACCTTTCCTTCCCCTTTGTCTCCTCCTCTCCTTCCCCTTTGTCTCCACCTTTCCTTTCCTTTGTCTCCACCTTTCCTTCTCATTTGTCTCCACCTTTACTTTATTTTCTTCTTTGGTTTGGTTTCTCACCGTCAATGAAGAGAGAAGAGAGACAACAGAGAGCAGAGAAAGGGGTTTGCTTGCTGTGTACTGTGTTGTGTGTTTTGAGTCACACTGACTGAGACAACATGTTTGGGGTGTACTATACAATGCAGAGAAAACCGAGAACAGAGAGCATAGCAAAGAATGCTTGTTGGGTGCTGCTGTACTGCAGGATGAGAGCTTCAAGTTCCTTGGTGTCCACATCACCAACAAACTATCATGGTCCAAACACACCAAGACAGTCATGAAGGGGGCACGACTAAGCCTATTCGCCCTATGGAGACTGAAAAGATTTGGCATGGGTCCTCAGATCCTCAAACATTTCTACAGCTGCACCATCGAGAGCATCCTGACTAGTTGCATCACCGCTTGGTATGGCAACTGCTCGGCCTCCGACCGCAAGGGACTACAGAGGGGTAGTGCATACGGCCCAGTACATCACTGGGGCCAAGCTTCCTGCCATCCAGGACCTCTATACCAAGCGGTGTCAGAGGAAGGCCCTAAAAATTGTCAAAGATTTCAGCCACCCTAGTCAATTTCAGATTATTCACTGGAGTGCTGTCCTATTTTGGTTCAGTGGATTATATACAGTGATTGGAAAAAGTATTTGATCCCCTGCTGATTTTGTACATTTGCCCACTGACAAAGAAATGATCAGTCTATAATTTTAATGGTAGGTTTATTTGAACAGTGAGAGACAGAATAACAACTATAAAAATCCAGAAAAACGTATGTCAAAAATGTTATCAATTGATTTGCATTTTAATGAGGGAAATAAGTATTTTACCCCCTCTCAATCAGAAAGATTTCTGACTCCTTGGTGTCTTTTATACAGGTAACGAGCTGAGATTAGGAGCACACTCTTAAAGGGAGTGCTCCTAATCTCAGTTTGTTACCTGTATAAAAGACACCTGTCCAGAGAAGCAATCAATCAATCAGATTCCAAACTCTCCCCCATGGCCAAGACCAAAGAGCTATCCAAGGATGTCAGGGACAAGATTGTAGACCTACACAAGGTTGGAATGGACTACAAGACCATCGCCAAGCAGCTTGGTGAACAGGAGACAGAGGGGAAAACTTATTTTTTTTCTGTTCCATTCAAAACGTCAAAGCCTGCCTATGCCAACATGAAACGTAGGTCAATGACTTTGTTAGATAAGACTATCCGGTAAATAGATATTAAATAGACCTTCCAGTAAATATAATGTATAATTTGGTAAATATTTAACTAAATATTCTAATCCAACAATTCTCTGCAAGGGATTTTAGTGCCCTTGCACAGGTCCCTTTTCCACAAACCTAATTCTACACCTAGTGGGAAGAAACTAAGGAACTGAAGACGTTGACAGTCCAGGTAAAGAATGAGGGGTGTTGTAGCGTTGATTGTGTTGCTGTGCAACGGCCTGACGTTATAACACCAGGAAACGAAGACAAAAACTGGTTATTTGGTTTTTAACCCGTGTGCGTTTTACTCTAAGAAACATTGACTGTTTTATTTTATTTTACTGCTGCTCTTTCCTTTCTTTTCTTTTTTCTTAAAACTGCATTGTCGGTTAAGAGCTTGTAAGTCTCTCTCTCTCTCTCTCTCTCTCTCTCTCTCTCTCTCTCTCTCTCTCTCTCTCTCTCTCTCTCTCGCTCTCTCTCTCTCTCTCTCTCTCTCTCTCTCTCTCTCTCTCTCTCTCTCTCTCTCTCTCTCTCTCTCTATATATATATATATATATATATCTCCCTCTCTGTTTCTCTCTCTCTGTAAGTAAGCATTTAACTTTAAGGTCTTCACCTGTTGTATTTGGCGCATGAAACATTACATAATACATAGTACAGAACATTTTTAGTCAAGGACTGAAATACATATATTTGAAACGTCACAAATAGCCTACATACAGTATCAGTAGATGCACACAATATCTAGGTCTAATACATAATACAGTGCAGATTACAATACAATATATATAAAATGGCTGTGTCTCTTCTCAGTCCCAGTTGTGCAGTAAGGTGTTCTTTTTATCCGTTATTTTTAAAATCTGGTTTTATTGCTAGCTTGAGTTACCTGGGGTTGCAGAGAGTTCAATTTAGTAATGGCTCTATTTAATACTGTGGGTATCCCAGCCTCTGTTCTGGACCTGGGGACTGGGAAGAGACCTCTGGTTGTATGTCTTGTGTTGTTGTACCGATGAGTGTCCGAACTGTGTGCCAACTGCTTGGTACCTTCAACACATCAATACCTCGAAAAAAGACCAATAGTGATGCAATCAATCTCTCCTCAACTTTGAGCCAGGAGAGACTGACATGCATGTTACTGACCCTTGCCCTCCGTGTACATCTGAGTGCAATACGTGCTCCTAGCTTGTTTTTGGACACAGGTCCAGGAATGGCTAAAGGATTGCAATATTTACCTGGAACTAACCTTGCAGATAGCATTACTGGGTGATCTGAAAAGTCATAGTCAATCAATCAATAATATAATAATACTTTTAGCAAAAATGTTTATTTTTAATTCACAATCTGTAGAAGCAATGAGAATAGAAAGGTTCCGAATTTTTGTAAAACATCACAGTACGGTTGAAATATATATGGCAAATAGAAATCCTATATGGATGGTGTTAAGAGATAGATGGGAGGTATTGAATAGAGTTGAAGGATGGGACTAATAACAAATAACAACAAATAATAACAAAGATAGCTAATAATGTAAGCATACTGTGTCCATAATAAGTATATAGGTTGTATGTTGGGAGCTTTTGGGAAGGAGCAGCACAGTTAGAAAGATATGGCATATAGAAGCAAACCGGATGGACACCATGAAAATGATCGGAGAGGTTGAGAGTAGAAGAAGTTCAGGAGCAAAAAAAAAATATATATATATAGGAGCACAGTTAGAAAGATATGGCATATAGAAGCAAACCGGATGGACACCATGAAAATGATCGGAGAGGTTGAGAGTAGAAGAAGTTCAGGAGCAAAAAAAAATATATATATATATATATATATAATAGAATTATTGTAAAATTAACTCTGTCCATAAGGTGTAGATAGTAAGTATAGACCGGAAGTAGAGGCCTGGGCATTGTTGTTCACTAATTTACTCCAAGTAGGGAAAGGATGGTGGGGTTTTGAAAAGTAATAAAGGGGAGTATATATATAAAAAATAAAAATAAACATGGGGATTGGAAGTGATGCAGACAAATACATTGATAGAAGATACAATATATCTACAATATTAAGCTGATCCACCCCCCCCCCCCAAAAAAAATATATCTATATAAAAATATAAAAAAAACAAAAAAGAACAAAAAAAAAAAATACGTGCTCCTTTGTTCTGGACCAACTGCAATTGACCCATGTCCCTCTTTGCAACACATGACCGCACAGCTGGTCAATAGTCCAGGTGTGACAAAACTAGTGCCTGTAGGACCTGTCTAGTCGACTGAGATGTCAAGAAGGCAGAGCAACGCCCTATCATGGACAGACCTCTTCCCATTTTAGCAACCATTGAGTCTATATGTTTTGACCAAAAAAGCTTGCTATCTAGGGTTACACCCAGCAGTTTACTCTCCTAAACTTGCACAATCGCCACATTATTCAATAATAGATCTAAATTAGGTTTAGCATTGAGCGAGTGATTTGTCCCAAAAATGATGCTTTTCGTTTTTGAGATATTTAGCACCAGCCTATTGCTAGTTACCCATTCTTAAACTGACTGGAGCTCTATGTTAAGGGAGTCAGTTAGTTATTTTACTGTTATTTTTATGTGTATACGTTCGAGTCGTTAGCGTACATAGACACACATGCTTTATTCAAGGTAAGCGGAAGGTCACTAGTAAAAACAGAAAACAATGGCCCAAGCCGGCTGCCTTGCGGTACACCATATTTAACTGAATTTGAATGAGAGAGGATTCCATTAACGAAAACCCTCTGTGTTCTATTAGATAGGTAACTCTCAATCCATAATAAGGCAGAGGATGCAAATCCATAACACCTACGTTTTTTTCAACAATAGGTTATAATCAATGACATCAAACGCTGCACTGAAGTCTAACAGAACAGCTCCCACAATCTTCTTACTGTTCATTTCTTTCAGCCAATCATCAGTAATTCGTGTCAATGCCGAGCATGATGAGTGCCCTTCCCTACCGTGATTTCCCTTCCCTAATAGCATGCTGAAAGTCTGTTGTTAATTTGTTTACTGTAAAATAACTTTGTATTTGATCAAACACATATTTTTCCAAAGGTTTGCTAAGCACTTGTAACAGGCCGATTGGTCGGCTGTTTGACCCATTAAAGATTAAAGGCTCTGCTATTTTACATTTTAGTCATTTAGCAGACGCTCTTATCCAGAGCGACTTACAGTTAGTGAATACATATTTTTTTATACTGGCCCCCCGTGGGAATCGAACCCACAACCCTGGCATTGCAACCGCCATGCTCTATCAACTGAGCTACATCCATGCCGGCCATTCCCTCCCCTACCCTGGACCAATTGTGCTGCAACAGAGCCTGGATTCGAACCAGGATATCTAGTGGCACAGTTAGCACTGCGATGCAGTGCCTTAGACCACTGCGCCACTCAGGAGTTAGCGGGATGACGTTTGCCTCCCTCCATGTCTGAGGGCACGCACCATCTTCTAGACTTAAATTGAAGATTATTAGTATATATTATGTGGCAAACGGGAGTCACAATGTATTCCTCTACCAACCTCAGCAATTTAACATCCAGGTTGCCGGTACCAGGTGGTATGGCCTTATTTATAGATAGCAAAAAAATATATATCTCCCACACCCACTTTGTAGAAGTCTATTGCAAGAGTGCTTGTCTTTCATTATTGGGTCAGCTATGCATGACTATGAAGGCATTTGTTTGTTGCATGTCATGCCTGAGTTTGCTAAACTTGTCAACAAATAAGTTATTAACCTCTACGGGATCGGAATCCCATTCTGACCAGCTGATAACTAGCCTCCCATTCTGACCAGCTGATAACTGGCCTTCTATTCTGACCAGCTGATAACTGGCCTCCCATTCTGACTAGTTGATAACTGGTCTCCCATTCTGACCAGCTGATAACTGGCCTCCCATTCTGACCAGCTGATAACTGGCCTCCCATTCTGACTAGTTGATAACTGGCCTCCCATTCTGACCAGCTGATAACTGGCCTCCCATTCTGACCAGCTGATATCTGGCCTCCCATTCTGACCAGCTGATAACTGGCCTCTCATTCTGACCAGCTGATAACTGGCCTCCCATTCTGACTAGCTGTTAACTAGCCTCCCATTCTGACCAGCTGAAAAACTAGCCTCCCATTCTGACCAGCTGATAACTAGTCTCCATTCTGACTAGCAGATAACTAGCCTCCCATTCTGACCAGCTGATAACTGGCCTCCCATTCTGACCAGCTGAAAGCTGGCATCCCATTCTGACCAGCTGATAACTAGCCTCCCATTCTGACCAGCTGATAACTGGCCTCCCATTCTGACTAGCTGATAACTAGCCTCCCATTCTGACCAGCTGATAACTGGCATCCCATTCTGACCAGCTGATAACTTGCCTCCCATTCTGACCAGCTGATAACTGGCCTCTCATTCTGACCAGCGATAACTGTGCTCCCATTCTGACCAGCTGATAACTGCCTCCCATTCTGACCAGCTGATAACTAGTCTCCCATTCTGACTAGCAGATAACTAGTCTCCCATTCTGACCAGCTGATAACTAGCCTCCCGTTCTGACTAGCTGATAACTGGCCTCCCATTCTGACCAGCTGATAACTAGCCTCCCATTCTGACTAGCTGATAACTGGCATCCCATTCTGACTAGCTGATAACTGGCGTCCCATTCTGACCAGCTGATAACTGGCCTCCCATTCTGACCAGCTGATAACTGGCCTCCCATTCTGACTAGCTGATAACTGGCCTCCCATTCTGACTAGCTGATAACTAGCCTCCCATTCTGACCAGCTGATAACTGGCCTCCCATTCTGACTAGCTGATAACTGGCCTCCCATTCTGACCAGCTGATAACTGCCTCCCATTCTGACCAGCTGATAACTGCCCTCCCATTCTGACCAGCTGATAACTGCCCTCCATTCTGACCAGCTGATAACTGCCCTCCCATTCTGACCAGCTGATAACTAGCCTCCCATTCTGACCAGCTGATAACTAGCCTCCCGTTCTGACCAGCTGATAACTGGCCTCCCATTCTGACCAGCTGATAACTGGCCTCCCATTCTGACCAGCTGATAACTGCCCTCCCCCATTCTGACCAGCTGACAACTGGCCTCCCATTCTGACCAGCTGATAACTAGCCTCCCATTCTGACCAGCTGATAACTGGCCTCCCATTCTGACCAGCTGATAACTAGCCTCCCATTCTGACCAGCTGATAACTGGTCTCCCATTCTGACCAGCTGATAACTAGCCTCCCATTCTGACCAGCTGATAACTGCCCTCCCATTCTGACCAGCTGACAACTGGCCTCCCATTCTGACCAGCTGATAACTAGCCTCCCATTCTGACCAGCTGATAACTGGCCTCCCATTCTGACCAGCTGATAACTAGCCTCCCATTCTGACCAGCTGATAACTAGCCTCCCATTCTGACCAGCTGATAACTAGCCTCCCATTCTGACCAGCTGATAACTAGCCTCCCATTCTGACCAGCTGATAACTAGCCTCCCATTCTGACCAGCTGATAACTGCCCTCCCATTCTGACCAGCTGACAACTGGCCTCTTGTTCTGACCAGCTGATAACTAGCCTCCCATTCTGACTAGCTGATAACTAGCCTCCCATTCTGACCAGCTGATAACTAGCCTCCCATTCTGACCAGCTGATAACTAGCCTCCCATTCTGACCAGCTGATAACTAGCCTCCCGTTCTGACCAGCTGATAACTGCCCTCCCATTCTGACCAGCTGATAACTGGCCTCCCATTCTGACCAGCTGATAACTAGCCTCCCATTCTGACCAGCTGATAACTAGCCTCCCATTCTGACCAGCTGATAACTGGCCTCCCATTCTGACCAGCTGATAACTGCCCTCCCATTCTGACCAGCTGACAACTGGCCTCCCAATCTGACCAGCTGATAACTGGCCTCCCATTCTGACCAGCTGATAACTGGCCTCCCATTCTGACCAGCTGATAACTGCCCTCCCATTCTGACCAGCTGACAACTGGCCTCCCATTCTGACCAGCTGATAACTAGCCTCCCATTCTGACCAGCTGATAACTGGCCTCCCATTCTGACTAGCTGATAACTGGCCTCCCATTCTGACCAGCTGATAACTAGCCTCCCATTCTGACCAGCTGATAACTGGCCTCCCATTCTGACCAGCTGATAACTAGCCTCCCATTCTGACCAGCTGATAACTAGCCTCTCATTCTGACCAGCGATAACTGGCATCCCATTCTGACCAGCTGATAACTTGCCTCCATTTCTGACCAGCTGATAACTGGCCTCCCATTCTGACCAGCTGATAACTAGCCTCCCATTCTGACCAGCTGATAACTGGCCTCCCATTCTGACTAGCTGATAACTGGCCTCCCATTCTGACCAGCTGATAACTAGCCTCCCATTCTGACCAGTTGATAACTGGCCTCCCATTCTGACTAGCTGATAACTAGCCTCCTGTTCTGACTAGCTGATAACTGGCGTCCCATTCTGACCAGCTGATAACTGGCATCCCATTCTGACCAGCTGATAACTTGCCTCCCATTCTGACCAGCTGATATCTGGCCTCTCATTCTGACCAGCTGATAACTGGCCTCCCATTCTGACCAGCTGATAACTGGCATCCCATTCTGACCAGCTGATAACTTGCCTCCCATTCTGACCAGCTGATAACTGGCCTCCCATTCTGACCAGCTGACAACTGGCCTCCCATTCTGACCAGCTGATAACTAGCCTCCCATTCTGACCAGCTGATAACTGCCCTCCCATTCTGACCAGCTGATAACTAGCCTCCCATTCTGACCAGCTGATAACTAGCCTCCCATTCTGACCAGCTGATAACTGCCCTCCCATTCTGACCAGCTGATAACTGCCTCCCATTCTGACCAGCTGATAACTAGCCTCCCATTCTGACCAGCTGATAACTGCCCTCCCATTCTGACCAGCTGACAACTGGCCTCTTGTTCTGACCAGCTGATAACTAGCCTCCCATTCTGACTAGCTGATAACTAGCCTCCCATTCTGACCAGCTGATAACTAGCCTCCCATTCTGACCAGCTGATAACTTGCCTCCCATTCTGACTAGCTGATAACTGCCCTCCCATTCTGACCAGCTGATAACTAGCCTCCCATTCTGACCAGCTGATAACTAGCCTCCCATTCTGACCAGCTGATAACTGGCCTCTCATTCTGACCAGCGATAACTGTGCTCCCATTCTGACCAGCTGATAACTAGCCTCCCGTTCTGACCAGCTGATAACTGCCCTCCCATTCTGACCAGCTGATAACTGGCCTCCCATTCTGACTAGCTGATAACTAGTCTCCCATTCTGACTAGCTGATAACTAGCCTCCCATTCTGACCAGCTGATAACTGGCCTCCCATTCTGACTAGCTGATAACTAGTCTCCCATTCTGACTAGCTGATAACTGGCCTCCCATTCTGACCAGCTGATAACTGGCCTCCCATTCTGACTAGCTGATAATTAGCCTCCCATTCTGACCAGCTGATAATGGCCTCCCATTCTGACTAGCTGATAACTGGCCTCCCATTCTGACCAGCTGATAACTGGCGTCCCATTCTGACTAGCTGATAACTAGCCTCCCATTCTGACCAGTTGATAACTGGCGTCCCATTCTGACCAGCTGATAACTGGCCTCTCATTCTGACCAGCTGATAACTGGCCTCCCATTCTGACCAGCTGATAACTGGCCTCCCATTCTGACCAGCTGATAACTGGCCTCCCATTCTGACTAGCTGATAACTGGCATCCCATTCTGACCAGCTGATAACTGGCCTCCCATTCTGACCAGCTGATAACTAGCCTCCCGTTCTGACCAGCTGATAACTGCCCTCCCATTCTGACCAGCTGATAACTGGCCTCCCATTCTGACCAGCTGATAACTAGCCTCCCATTCTGACCAGCTGATAACTAGCCTCCCATTCTGACCAGCTGATAACTGGCCCCCCATTCTGACCAGCTGATAACTGCCCTCCCATTCTGACCAGCTGACAACTGGCCTCCCAATCTGACCAGCTGATAACTGGCCTCCCATTCTGACTAGCTGATAACTGGCCTCCCATTCTGACCAGCTGATAACTGCCCTCCCATTCTGACCAGCTGACAACTGGCCTCCCATTCTGACCAGCTGATAACTAGCCTCCCATTCTGACCAGCTGATAACTGGCCTCCCATTCTGACTAGCTGATAACTGGCCTCCCATTCTGACCAGCTGATAACTAGCCTCCCATTCTGACCAGCTGATAACTGGCCTCCCATTCTGACCAGCTGATAACTAGCCTCCCATTCTGACCAGCTGATAACTAGCCTCTCATTCTGACCAGCGATAACTGGCATCCCATTCTGACCAGCTGATAACTTGCCTCCCATTCTGACCAGCTGATAACTGGCCTCCCATTCTGACCAGCTGATAACTAGCCTCCCATTCTGACCAGCTGATAACTGGCCTCCCATTCTGACCAGCTGATAACTGCCCTCCCATTCTGACCAGCTGACAACTGGCCTCTTGTTCTGACCAGCTGATAACTAGCCTCCCATTCTGACTAGCTGATAACTAGCCTCCCATTCTGACCAGCTGATAACTAGCCTCCCATTCTGACCAGCTGATAACTTGCCTCCCATTCTGACTAGCTGATAACTGCCCTCCCATTCTGACCAGCTGATAACTAGCCTCCCATTCTGACCAGCTGATAACTAGCCTCCCATTCTGACCAGCTGATAACTGGCCTCTCATTCTGACCAGCGATAACTGTGCTCCCATTCTGACCAGCTGATAACTAGTCTCCCATTCTGACTAGCTGATAACTAGCCTCCCATTCTGACCAGCTGATAACTGGCCTCCCATTCTGACTAGCTGATAACTAGTCTCCCATTCTGACTAGCTGATAACTGGCCTCCCATTCTGACCAGCTGATAACTGGCCTCCCATTCTGACTAGCTGATAATTAGCCTCCCATTCTGACCAGCTGATAATGGCCTCCCATTCTGACTAGCTGATAACTGGCCTCCCATTCTGACCAGCTGATAACTGGCGTCCCATTCTGACTAGCTGATAACTAGCCTCCCGTTCTGACCAGCTGATAACTGCCCTCCCATTCTGACCAGCTGATAACTGGCCTCCCATTCTGACTAGCTGATAACTAGTCTCCCATTCTGACTAGCTGATAACTAGCCTCCCATTCTGACCAGCTGATAACTGGCCTCCCATTCTGACTAGCTGATAACTAGTCTCCCATTCTGACTAGCTGATAACTGGCCTCCCATTCTGACCAGCTGATAACTGGCCTCCCATTCTGACTAGCTGATAATTAGCCTCCCATTCTGACCAGCTGATAATGGCCTCCCCATTCTGACTAGCTGATAACTGGCCTCCCATTCTGACCAGCTGATAACTGGCGTCCCATTCTGACTAGCTGATAACTAGCCTCCCATTCTGACCAGTTGATAACTGGCGTCCCATTCTGACCAGCTGATAACTGGCCTCTCATTCTGACCAGCTGATAACTGGCCTCCCATTCTGACCAGCTGATAACTGGCCTCCCATTCTGACCAGCTGATAACTGGCCTCCCATTCTGACTAGCTGATAACTGGCATCCCATTCTGACCAGCTGATAACTGGCCTCCCATTCTGACCAGCTGATAACTAGCCTCCCGTTCTGACCAGCTGATAACTGCCCTCCCATTCTGACCAGCTGATAACTGGCCTCCCATTCTGACCAGCTGATAACTAGCCTCCCATTCTGACCAGCTGATAACTAGCCTCCCATTCTGACCAGCTGATAACTGGCCCCCCATTCTGACCAGCTGATAACTGCCCTCCCATTCTGACCAGCTGACAACTGGCCTCCCAATCTGACCAGCTGATAACTGGCCTCCCATTCTGACTAGCTGATAACTGGCCTCCCATTCTGACCAGCTTGTAACTGCCCTCCCATTCTGACCAGCTGACAACTGGCCTCCCATTCTGACCAGCTGATAACTAGCCTCCCATTCTGACCAGCTGATAACTTGCCTCCCATTCTGACTAGCTGATAACTGGCCTCCCATTCTGACCAGCTGATAACTAGCCTCCCATTCTGACCAGCTGATAACTGGCCTCCCATTCTGACCAGCTGATAACTAGCCTCCCATTCTGACCAGCTGATAACTAGCCTCTCATTCTGACCAGCGATAACTGGCATCCCATTCTGACCAGCTGATAACTTGCCTCCCATTCTGACCAGCTGATAACTGGCCTCCCATTCTGACCAGCTGATAACTAGCCTCCCATTCTGACCAGCTGATAACTGGCCTCCCATTCTGACTAGCTGATAACTGGCCTCCCATTCTGACCAGCTGATAACTAGCCTCCCATTCTGACCAGCTGATAACTGGCCTCCCATTCTGACCAGCTGATAACTAGCCTCCCATTCTGACCAGCTGATAACTAGCCTCCCATTCTGACCAGTTGATAACTGGCGTCCCATTCTGACCAGCTGATAACTGGCCTCCCATTCTGACTAGCTGATAACTGGCCTCCCGTTCTGACTAGCTGATAACTGGCGTCCCATTCTGACCAGCTGATAACTGGCATCCCATTCTGACCAGCTGATAACTTGCCTCCCATTCTGACCAGCTGATATCTGGCCTCTCATTCTGACCAGCTGATAACTGGCCTCCCATTCTGACCAGCTGATAACTGGCCTCCCATTCTGACCAGCTGATAACTGGCCTCCCATTCTGACCAGCTGATAACTGCCCTCCCATTCTGACCAGCTGACAACTGGCCTCCCATTCTGACCAGCTGATAACTAGCCTCCCATTCTGACCAGCTGATAACTGCCCTCCCATTCTGACCAGCTGATAACTAGCCTCCCATTCTGACCAGCTGATAACTAGCCTCCCATTCTGACCAGCTGATAACTGCCCTCCCATTCTGACCAGCTGATAACTGCCTCCCATTCTGACCAGCTGATAACTAGCCTCCCATTCTGACCAGCTGATAACTGCCCTCCCATTCTGACCAGCTGACAACTGGCCTCTTGTTCTGACCAGCTGATAACTAGCCTCCCATTCTGACTAGCTGATAACTAGCCTCCCATTCTGACCAGCTGATAACTAGCCTCCCATTCTGACCAGCTGATAACTTGCCTCCCATTCTGACTAGCTGATAACTGCCCTCCCATTCTGACCAGCTGATAACTAGCCTCCCATTCTGACCAGCTGATAACTAGCCTCCCATTCTGACCAGCTGATAACTGGCCTCCCATTCTGACCAGCTGATAACTGGCCTCCCATTCTGATCAGCTGATAACTAGCCTCCCATTCTGACCAGCTGATAACTGCCCTCCCATTCTGACCAGCTGATAACTAGCCTCCCATTCTGACCAGCTGATAACTAGCCTCCCATTCTGACCAGCTGATAACTGGCCTCTCATTCTGACCAGCGATAACTGTGCTCCCATTCTGACCAGCTGATAACTAGCCTCCCGTTCTGACCAGCTGATAACTGCCCTCCCATTCTGACCAGCTGATAACTGGCTTCCCATTCTGACTAGCTGATAACTAGTCTCCCATTCTGACTAGCTGATAACTAGCCTCCCATTCTGACCAGCTGATAACTGCCCTCCCATTCTGACCAGCTGATAACTAGCCTCCCATTCTGACCAGCTGATAACTAGCCTCCCATTCTGACCAGCTGATAACTGGCCTCTCATTCTGACCAGCGATAACTGTGCTCCCATTCTGACCAGCTGATAACTAGTCTCCCATTCTGACTAGCTGATAACTAGCCTCCCATTCTGACCAGCTGATAACTGGCCTCCCATTCTGACTAGCTGATAACTAGTCTCCCATTCTGACTAGCTGATAACTAGCCTCCCATTCTGACCAGCTGATAAATGGCCTCCCATTCTGACTAGCTGATAACTGGCCTCCCATTCTGACCAGCTGATAACTGGCGTCCCATTCTGACTAGCTGATAACTAGCCTCCCATTCTGACCAGTTGATAACTGGCGTCCCATTCTGACCAGCTGATAACTGGCCTCTCATTCTGACCAGCTGATAACTGGCCTCCCATTCTGACCAGCTGATAACTGGCCTCCCATTCTGACCAGCTGATAACTGGCCTCTCATTCTGACCAGCTGATAACTGGCCTCCCATTCTGACCAGCTGATAACTGGCCTCCCATTCTGACCAGCTGATAACTGGCCTCCCATTCTGACTAGCTGATAACTGGCATCCCATTCTGACCAGCTGATAACTGGCCTCCCATTCTGACCAGCTGATAACTGGCCTCCCATTCTGACTAGCTGATAACTAGCCTCCCATTCTGACCAGCTGATAACTAGCCTCCCATTCTGACCAGCTGATAACTGGTACCCCCCCAGCTGATCTGACCCAGCTGATAACTGGCACCACATTCTGACCAGCTGATAACTGGCCTTCCATTCTGACTAGCTGATAACTGGCCTTCCATTCTGACCAGCTGATAACTGGCGTCCCATTCTGACCAGCTGATAACTGGCCTTCCATTCTGACCAGCTGATAACTGGCCTTCCATTCTGACTAGCTGATAACTGGCCTTCCATTCTGACCAGCTGATAACTGGCCTTCCATTCTGACCAGCTGATAACTGGCCTTCCATTCTGACCAGCTGATAACTGGCGTCCCATTCTGACCAGCTGATAACTGGCCTTCCATTCTGACCAGCTGACTGGGCTCTAGGTAACCTCTATTGGATCACATTCACCTTTGAAGGTAAATAATGTACTTACATTCAGTATTCTTGCTCTGATTTGTAATCTTGGGGATCCCAGAGATAAAATGTAGCATAGTTTTGTAGAAAATATAATATATATACATTTTTATATTCAAATGTAGGAACTGGTTTCTACAGTTTGAACCCTTGCTGTCTCTGGCTCCAAACCAACCCCGCCCGGCCATCTAGATGTGTGAAATTAAGTGTATAAGCTAATGATCCATCATGTATGACATTCCTGGGAGTGTGTAAACTTAAATATTGTATATCCATATCATTTTTGTATGTTCTCTATAGTTATGTACTTGAAAATGCATCAATTGACCAATTCGGCACAGTTGGACAGACTTTATACAAAATAGTCCAGTATTGCAATGCTTCACTGGATCAATCTCAATGTCTGTTATAATCCAAAGAACCGAAATGGGACAGCACACCGGCCATTTTCGTTGCACGCTGAAGAAGGGCTCATACCCGAAACATTCGTGCAGCCCAAAAAATTGCAATTTCAGTTTATTCACTGGAGTGCTGTGCTAGTTTTGTTCAGTGGATTATATAAGAGGATTCAGCACCCCATCTAGGTTTACTTAAGGTGGAGTCGAGTACGTTGTTTATCATTTCATGAAGAGTAATGTACCCACATTGCACAGTAGTCATACCTTATCATCAGACATCGTATGAGCTCAAACATGTTTAGAACAAGTTCTAAAGCAAATTATATCTGCAGGATTTAAGCGTTACCAAAGTTTCCTCCTTTTCCTTTCAGTTCACTACAGTACTCTGTGGAGAGGACAGACACAGAGGAGCTCTCTAAAGGCTGAAGGCAGAATAATCCTCCAGCACTCAGACTATCCAGTGTCTGTGTGTGTGTGTGTGTGTGTGTGTGTGTGTGTGTCTGTGTCTGTGTCTGTGTCTGTGTCTGTGTCTGTGTCTGTGTGTGTGTGTGTGTGTGTGTGTGTGTGTGTGTGTGTGTGTGTGTGTGTGTGTGTGTTTGTGTGTGTCTGTGTGTGTGTGTGTGTGTCTGTGTGTGTGTTTGTGTATGTCTGTGTGTGTGTGTGTGTGTGTGTGTGTGTGTGTGTGTGTGTGTGTGTGTGTGTGTGTGTGTGTGTGTGTGTGTATTCCGAGCACTTTATCCTCCAGAGTGAATTATCTTTCTCAGCGTGACCCTCAACAGGAATCATAACACTCCTAGACACACACACGCAAGCACACACACACATACGCACACACACACACACACACACACACACACACACACACAGACACACACACGCAAGCACACACACACACACAGACACACACACACACACACACACACACACACACACACACACACACACAGACACACACACACACACACACACAGACAGACAGACAGACACACACACACACACACACACACACAGCTCTCGCTCTCATTCTTTCTCTCTGCTTTCTGCAACAACAAAAAAAAACAGTAGTCCAGCGCTTTAGGATAAATAATTTACTGCTGTTACACCATCAATATATGTGCACTCTCAGTCAGCAGGGAGAAATACAAAGCAATAAGCCTCTCTCCCCTCTTTCACCTCTCAAAAAAAAAGACAGACAAACAAAAAGAAAGAACTAAACATATTGAATATATACAAACCTAGAAATCACTTACTGTAACCCAGCACACACACCAACCACACCAACCACACCAACCACACCAACCACCACACCAACACCACCAACCATACCAACCACACACACACACACACACACACACACCAATATGATAACTCATAAATATATATTAATCTGAAAACGTGTTTATTAGTGTCAATTCATAGAGTGTCATGCAGACCTTCCATCCATATAGAAGTGTTCTTCGACATCCGAGACCTCCCCCCTCTCTATGGATTTGGTGCATCTATAGAAGGTGTATACTGAAACCAGTGTAGTTTCCTCTCGCTATTAAGGTACTTTACCAAAACCTGTCCAATACTAGCCTGGTTAAAGTGAGCTTGTCACTCAGTTTGGTTTAACCGACCTTGAAGAATACAGTAACTGTGAGATAATCATTTTCAGTCTGAAAGCACCTGACTGTCTCGTATCAGACTTCTAAAAGATACCTGTCAGAGGCTGCGTTTACACAGGCAGCCCAATTCTGATCTTATGCCCAATTATTGGCAAAATATCCAATCTTATTGGTCAAAAGACCAAATAGCGGCAAAAGATCAGAATTAGATAGATAGACGTTCAGGTGTTCACAATAGATCATGACAGACAGGTAGGCTAGGTGTGAGAGATAGACAGCACATAACACAGCCAGAGATCACCTAGAGACTTCTGGGAAAATTAGAAAACTAACAAACAACACGAAGAGCTATCTATCCAAAATGGAGATGTATGGGTAAACCACTTTTCCAATCTTTTTGGCCCTATAACAAATAATCAACTATTAAAGACTACAAGAACCCACTGGATTCTCCAATTACATTGAATGAACTACAGGACAAAATACAAACCCTCCAACCCAAAAAGGCCTGTGGTGTTGATGAAATCCTCAATAAAATGATCAAATATACAGACTACAAATTTCAATTGGCTATACTTAAACTCTTTAACATCATCCTTAGCTCTGGCATCTTCCCCAATATTTGGAACCAAGGACTGATCACCCCAATCCACAAAAGTGGAGACAAATTTGACCCCAATAGCTACCGTGGGATATGCGTCAACAGCAACCATGGGAAAATCCTCTGCATTATCATTAACAGCAGACTAGTTCATTTCCTCAGTGAAAACAATGTACTGAGCAAATGTCAAATTGGCTTTTTACCAAACTACCGTATGACAGACCACATATTCACCCTGCACACCCTAATTGACAAACAACAAACCAAAACAAAGGCAAAGTCTTCTCATGCTTTGTTGATTTCAAAAAAGCTTTTGACTCAATTTGGCATGAGGGTCTGCTATACAAATTGATGGAAAGTGGTGTTGGGGGAAAGTCAGGTGTACTTAAATGTACACAAAAACACACAATTGGCAAAAAACACACATTTCTTTCCATAGGGCCGTGGGGTGAGACAGAGATGCAGTTTAAGCCCCACCCTCTTCAATATATAAACAAATTGGCGAGGGCACTAGAACCGTCTGCAGGCACACAGACGTGGTTCAGGAGAGGTGTACACCTGACTTATATGGAACCATAACCTATCGGTACAGTACATGAAAACCAACAACACACAATGCAGGTGTAGCCTATTACACAGAGCAAAAAATACAAACGCAACATGTAAACTGTTGGTCCCATATTTCTTGAGCTGAAATAAAAGACCCAGAAATGTTTCCATATGCACAAAAAGCTAATTTATTTGTTTACATCCATGTTAGTGAGCATTTATCTTTTGCCAAAGATAATCCATCCACCTGACAGGTGTGGCATGTCAAGAAGCTGATTATACAGCCTTATCATTACAGGTGCACCTTGTGCTGGGGACAATAAAAGGCCACTCAAAAATGTGCAGTTTTGTCACACAACACAATGTCACAGATTTCTCAAGTTTTGAGGGAGCATACAATTGGCATGCTGACTGCAGGAATGTCCAACTGAGCTGTTGCCAGGGAAGTTAATGTTCATTTCTCAACCATAAGCCGCATCCACGTTGGTTTTGAGAATTTGGAAGTATATTCAACCAGCCTCACAACTGCAGACCACGTGTAACCACGCCAGCCCAGGACCTCCAGATCCGGCTTCTTAACCTGCGGGATCATCTGAGAACATTCGCCCAGACAGCTGATGAAACAGACAGCTGATGAAACCATGGGAACCGAATAATTTCTGTACAAACAGTCAGAAACCGTTTCAGGGAAGCTCATCTGCGTGCTCGTCATCCTCACCAGGGTCTTGACCTGACTGCAGTTCGGCGTCATAACCGATCTCAGTGGGCAAATACTCTCCTTCGATGGCTACTGGCATGCTTGAGAAGTGTGCTCTTCATGGATGAATCCCGGTTTCAACTGTACCGGGCAGATGGCAGACAGCGTGTATGGAGTCGTGTGGGCGAGCGGTTTGCTAATGTCAACGTTGTGAACAGAGTGCCCCATGATGGAGGTGGGGTTATGGTATACTTCCAACCGGGGTTATGGTATGGGCAGGCATAAGCTGCATAAGCTACGGACAACGAAAACAATTGTATTTTATCGATGGCGATTTGAATACACACAGATACCGTGACGAGATCCTGAGGCCCCTTTGTCATGCCATTCATCCACCGCCATCACCTCATGTTTCAGCATGATAATGCACGGCCCCATGTCACAAGGATCTATACACAATTCCTGGAAGCTGAAAATGTTCCAGTTCTTCCATGGCCTGCATACTCAACAGACATGTCACCCTTTGAGCATGTTTGGGATGCTTTGGATCGACGTGTACGACAGCGTGTTCAAGTTCCCGCCAATATCCAGCAACTTCACACAGCCATTGAAGAGGAGTGGGACAACATTCCACAAACAACAGCCTGATCAACTCTATGCGAAGGAGATGTGTTGCGCTGCGTGAGGCAAATGGTCGCCACACCAGATACTGACTGGTTTTCTAATCCACACCCCTACCTTTTTTTTAAAGGTATCTGTGACAAACAGATACATATCTGTATTCCCAAGTCATGTGAAAATCCATAGATTAGGGACTCATTAATTTTATTTAAATGTACTGATATCCTTATTTGAACTGCAACTCAGTAAAATCTTTGAAATTGTTGCATGTTGCGTTTATATTGTTGTTCAGTGAAGATTAAGGCACAAGGGCATAGTTCAGGAGAGGTGTACACTTGACATGGTTGGCATCCCAAATGACACCCTATTCCCTATATAGTGCACTATTTTTGAACAGAGCCCTTGCTAAAGTAAAGCACTTTAATGAAGAAAACAAAACGTAGAGTTCTTAAAGTAGAGCTCTTACATGGAACCCTTACCTAACTGTTTGGGACATGAAAAACAACTTCACACAAGTGTAGCCTAGAAGATTGAATTTAAAATGAGGGCTGGCACCCGTGTACCTTAAGGTTACCTGATGGTTCTATGAGTGAGGTCTCTCACTATGGGTAACGTCCC
Source organism: Coregonus suidteri (assembly GCA_036851935.1). Lineage (NCBI taxonomy): Eukaryota > Metazoa > Chordata > Actinopteri > Salmoniformes > Salmonidae > Coregonus > Coregonus suidteri. Next base: position 4,556,444 of record CM072225.1, on the reverse strand, counting down.
CTTTTAGGGGCGGAGTCTAGGAAGATCCAATCACACAACGCCTGTCGTAGACAGACAACAGCAACGGCCAATAATGGACCACTCCGTAGTCCGCTCCCGTCTTTACTTCTAAGTACACATTCTTTTTCCTGACACAAAGAGCCCACACTCATATCATAGAACCTATTTCAGTTCTACTTAAATTACTCATTCGATCTCTCGCTATGGGGATATAGCCAACTCCTGTAGTGCTCATATACCCTCCGAAGCCAAGTCTAGACATGTTAAACCCTCAGAAGCCAAGTCTAGACATGTGTGAGTGGGACCAGTTGTGTGTGAGTGGGACCAGTGGACTCAAGACTTAATGAGGAGTGAATGTCGTCAACCTTCTTTTCAAAGTGGTTGACAAAGTCATCCGCAGAGAGGGAGGAAGAAGGAGGTGGAGGATTAAGGAGAGAGGAGAAGGTGGAAAATAGTTTCCTAGGGTTAGAGACAGAAGCTTAGAATTTAGAGTGATAGAAAGCGGATACAGTGGAATTGAAGGTAGAGAGGAGGGAGTGAAAGGATGATAGATCCTCCGGAAGTTTTGTTTTCTTCCATTTTCGCTCAGTGGCCCACAGCCCGGTTCTGTAAGCTCACAATGAGTCACTCAGCCACAGAGCAGGAGGGGAAGGACGAGCCGGACGGGAGGAAAGATCAACTGCATTTTGTCCAGAAAAATAATATATATCCAGCTGAATGAGCTACTGTTTGGAATGAACGTAAATGCCTCTTTTGTTTCAAGGTCCTTGCCTTGTACACCTGCATAATATAGGCGTATTGCCTGTGATTAGAAGTAGAACAACCTCTAGTAAAGATGAAGTCAAGGCCTGCCTTGTGAGAGGAAGGGGACTGGGAAAGGGTGAGGTCAAAAGAGGCAAGGAGGGGAAAGAAAGAGTTGGAAGGAGAATTAATTGAAGGCAGACGTCAGGAGGTTGAAGTCGCCAAGTACGAACAGCGGTGAGCCATCGTCAGGAAATGAGCTTATCAAGGTGTCAAGCTCATTGAGGAACTCTCCAAAGGCACCTGGCGGGCGATAGATGACAATAATGTTATGCTTGAGTGGACAAGTGACAGTGACAGCATGGAATTCAAATGAGGAAATGGACAGGTGAGAGAGGGAGTCTCCACTTAGGAAAGATTTGTAGCCCTGTGCCACCACCGCGATGACCAGATGCTCTCGGACTATTAGAGAAAGCATACTCTGATGACAAAAGAGCAGCTGGAGTAGCAGTGTTCTCTCGGCTGATCCGTGTCTCCGTCAGGGCCAAAAAGTCAAGGGACTGAAGGGCAGCATAGGCTGAGATGAACTCGTCGTTCTTGACCGCAGATCAGCAGTTCCAAACGCTGCCTGAGACCAGGAATTGGGTTGTGCGCGCAGGGTACACTAAATTAGAAGGGTTGCAGCCAAGGGGTGGGGAGCGTCTGTAAAGCCTACAGGGGGAGGAGCCAACAGCTAGAGAAAACACACACATTCACTATATAGTATATATATAAAAGTACATGGACACCCCTTCAAATTATTTCAGCCACACCGGTTGCTGACAGGTGTAAAAAATTAAGCGCACAGCCATGCAATCTCCATAGCCAAACATTGGCAGTAGAATGGCCTTACTGAAGAGCTCAGTGACTTTCAACGTGCCACCGTCATAGGATGCCAACTTTCCAACAAGTCAGTTAGTCAAATTTCTGCCCTGCTAGAGCTGCCCCGGTCAACTGTAAGTGCTGTTATTGTGAAGTGGAAACATCTAGGAGCAACAACGGCTCAGCCGCAAAGTGGTAGGATACACAAGCTCGCTGAAGCGTGTAGTGCATAAAAATCGTCTGTCCTCGGTCGCAACACTCACTACCGAGTTCCAAACTGCCTCTGGAAGCAACGTCAGCACAAGAACTGTTCGTCGGGAGCTTCATGAAACGGGTTTCCATGGCCGAGCAGCTGCACACAAGCTTAAGATCATCATGCGCAATGCCAAGCGTCGGCAGAGTGATGTAAAGTTTGCTGCTATTGGACTCTGTAGCAGTGGAAATGCATTCTCCGGAGTGATGAATCACGCTTCACCATCTGGCAGTCCGACGGACAAATCTGGGTCTGCCCAAATGCATAGTGCCAACTGTAAAGTTTGGTGGAGGAGGAATAATGGTCTGGGGGTGTTTTTCATGGTTTGGGCTAGACCCCTTAGTTCCAGTGAAGGGAAATCTTAATGCTACAGCATACAATGACATTCTAGACGATTCTATCCTTCTAACTTTGGGGGAAAAGTTTGGGGAAAGTCCTTTCCTGTTTCAGCATGACAACGCCTCCGTGCACAAAGCGAGGTCCAAACATAAATGGTTTGTCGAGATCGGTGTGGAAGAACTTGACTGGCCTGCACAGAGCCCTGACCTCAACCCCATCGAACACCTTTGGGATGAATTGGAACAACGACTGCAAGCCAGGCCTAATCAGGGCCCAACCTCACTAATGCTCTTGTGGCTGAATTGAAGCAAGTTCCTGCAGCAATGTTCCAACATCTAGTGGAAAGCCTTCCCAGAAGAGTGGAGGCTGTTATAGCAGCAAAAGGGGGACCAACTCCATTTTAATGCCCATGATTTTGGAATGACGTATTTGACGAGCAGGTGTCCACATACTTTTGGTCATGTAGTGTAGTTGCCAAAGCTACAAAAGAGCTAAATGAGATTGTCTGTTAATAAGCCTACCTCTCTTTCCTTCCTCCAACAACTCCGCAGAACAACTCCGCAGAACAACTCCGCAGAACAACTCCGCAGAACAACTCCGCAGGACAACTCCGCAGGACAACTCCGCAGAACAACTCCGCAGGACAACTCCGCAGGACAACTCCGCAGGACAACTCCGCAGAACAACTCGGCAGAACCGTCTTTGTTTGAGCAGTCAGCAGTTAGCTCACACACCAAGTGGGCCACTGGGAAGACAGGCAGCACTTAAGGTAGATGGCCTTAGCTAGCAAAAAGACGTACTAGACAACATATTATCACTCCTGGAGATATCAGGAGTCCTGTAGCTATAGAATGAAGCTACGTGCAGAGTAAAGAATGGCGGTCAATTGGTTTGAGCCATATTGACGTGAAGTGTAACTGTAATTGTACTGGAGGCCTCGGATAATAAAATAAGATGAATGTCTCAACATAACAGAGAACACTTTTTCGATCCAAGTAGTCTTTTAGGGTTCCATGTAAAACCCTCTGTGTAAAGGGTTCTACATGGAACTCAAAAGGGTTCTACCTGGAATCAAATTAGGGTTCTTCTTCAAAGAGTACTCCTATGGGGACATCCGAAGAACCCTTTTTGGTTCTAGATAATAATATGCCATTTAGCAGACGCTTTTATCCAAAGCAACTTACAGTCATGTGCGCATACATTTTTACATATGGGTGGTCCCGGGGATCGAACCCACTACCCTGGCGTTACAAGCGCCATGCTCTACCAATTGAGCTACAGAGGACCACACTTCTCAAATGGGTTTCTGCATAAATCATACTGTTTCTGCTTCTTATGTGCTTCTAACATATCTGACAGTTTATCATCGGCAACTGATAGTAACACTTAAACAAATGTTTCCCGTGTCACATTTCAACAGCTTCAATGGCATTCTGCTACAGACTCAGTAATACTGAACAAAATGGAGGACATGTAGCGCCGTGCTCTACCAGCTGAGCTACGTGCTCCGTAACACACACCCCCCATCTCTCTCCCTCTCACACAAACACACTCTCTCCCTCTTTTTCTCACAAGCACTTTCTCTCTCCCTCTCTATATATCCCTTCCTCTCTCTCTCTCTCTCTCTCCCTCTCTCTCTCTCTCTCTCTCTCTCTCTCTCTCTCTCTCTCTCTCTCTCTCTCTCTGTCACTTTCTCTCTCTCTCTCTCTCTCTCTCTCTCTCTCTCTCTCTCTGTCACTTTCTGTCTCTCTCTCTCTCTCTCTCTCTCCCCTCTCTCTCTCTCTCTCTCTCTCTCTCTCTCTCTCTCTCTCTCTCTCTGTCACTTTCTGTATCTCTGTATCTCTCTCTCTCTCTCTCTCTCTCTCTCTCTCTGTCACTTTCTGTCTCTCTCTCTCTCTCTCTCTCTCCCTCTCTCTCTCTCTCTGTCTCTCTCTCTCTCTCTCTCTCTCTCTCTCTCTCTCTCTCTCTCTCTCTCTCTCTCTCTCTCTCTCTCTCTCTCTGTCACTTTCTGTATCTCTGTATCTCTCTCTCTCTCTCTCTCTCTCTCTCTCTCTCTCTCTCTGTCACTTTCTGTCTCTCTCTCTCTCTCTCTCTCTCTCTCTCTCTCTCTCTCTCTCTCTCTCTCTCTCTCTCTCTGTATCTCTCTCTCTCTCTCTCTCTCTCTCTCTCTCTCTCACTCTCTCTCTCTCTCTCTCTCTCTCTCTCTACCCCTCTTTCTTTCTCTCTCTCTAGTACAGTTTTTTTCTCAATTGCTAAAACACTAAACCCTATTGTCTGAACCAAATGCTCAGTTGCCTGAACCCACTGATTGAATCAATCACTCTTTTGGCAAAACCATAAGCACTTTTCACCTGTTTAGACATAACTTGCCAACACATTTTCATTGTGATGCACCCGTGCTGCATAATGGTGAGCACAGGTGACAAAAGTCAAACACAATTAGAGCACAGGTGTCACCACTTGAACACAACAACTCAAAATTGATCACACTTGTGGCTAATGATGTGAGGGAACATATACAGTAAGCCAGTTCAGAGAGCACTGGTTTGTGAGGCCCTACAATGGATAGAAATCTGAGAGGAAGAGTTCGTGTGAGAGGAGGTCGAGGTGGTCGAGGTGGTCAGCGAAGACAAAGAACAGTAATATCTGATGAAATCAGAGCTACTGTGATTGACCATGTTCTTGTCCATGGTATGAGCATGAGGGAGGCTGGACAAAGGGTACAACCAAACATCAGTAGATTCACTGTGTCCACCATAATCCGAAGATTTAGAGAAGAGAACAGGTAATTACCTTTTTTTGACATTATAGTACAGTATGTAAATGTTGACAGCAATTACTGTATGACATACTATATACTGTACCACAGTATACTGTAAGGAAATATATGTTTCAGTACATCACTGTACCAATGTACTGTAGTATTGTAATGGAGGGTTGGTCTAACTGTTTGTAGGCCTAGTATTCCATGTATATTTTTTGTAACTCCATGTTCTCTTTTTGTAGAATTGAAAGACTGCCACATGGGGGTGGGAGGACAGGTATGTTCTCCCCACACCAAGAGACCCTAATAGTTGATATGGTCCGTGAGAACAATGCCATTAAACTGAGCGTAATTCAGCAGAAGATCATTGAGGACCATTTAAATTTTGAGGGTATCAGCCTCTCTACTGTTGATCGTGTCCTCAAGCGCAACAGACTGCGCATGAAACAGCTATACAGAGTGCCCTTTGATCGCAACTCAGACAGAGTCAAAGAGCAAAGATTCCAGTATGTACAGGTTGGCATATATCCAGACACATTCAATGTTGATTACTCTAAGTAGTGATTTACTGTAGTGGCCTAAATCACTTTTTCCGTATCACTTACAAAACTATATCTATTTCTACAGAGGGTTTTTCAACTGGATGCAATGGAAAGACCCCATCAATACATCTACATGGATGAAGCTGGGTTTAATCTCACCAAAAAGGAGAAGGAGAGGCCGTAATGTGATTGGCCATCGGGCCATTGTTGGTGTTCCTGGGCAGCGTGGTGGCAATGTCACATTATGTGCTGCCATCAGCAATCATGGGGTTGTCCACCATCATGCCAACCTGGGGCCCTACAAACACTCACCAGCTCCTCATTTTCCTCAATCACATGCGAGATGCTTTGTTAGGGGCAGCAGGATGAGCATCCCATCTATGTTGTTGTTTGGGACAATGTGAGTTTTTTCACAGAGCCCTCCAGGTTAGAGAGTGGTACAATATGAACCAAGGTTTTATCAATCTTTGCCTTCCACCGTACTCCCCTTTCCTAAACCCCATTGAGGAATTATTCTCCTCATGGCGTTGGAAGGTATATGAACGCCAACCTTACACCAGGGTAAATCTCCTGCAAGCCATGGGACTTGCCTGTGGTGACATAGGTGTGGAGGCATGCCAAGCCTGGATACGGCATGCCAGGGTTTTTTTTTCCCCCGTTGCCTGGCCAGACAAAATGTGGCCTGTGATGTGGATGAAGTCCTGTGGCCTGACCCAGTACGGAGACATGATGCTGTGGCTGAGTAATGCACTTATTTGTATTGTGACATCACGAGAGGCTACACAGCTTTCAGCGGGATTGCTCAAGTAGTGCAAGGAGACAAGGTTCAAACAAAACAAGGATTTTATTATAGGTCTTGGGAAATTAACGAAAATATAACAACATTCTGTTCTCTTGTGGCTCTTTAAGGGTTAACAGTTCAGGGATGTCTCTTCCACATCCAAAATCATAATTCTCACTCGCTCAGATAACTTTTCCCCAGCCTTACTGTAGTTCCACGTTGCAGCTAGTGGCCAACCCAGCAAAAGTCCTTCCAAATGTCTCTCACGTATTTCCACAGGCGAATATATCCAAAGGTGAGTATTTCCCAAAGGTAAGTATCTCCAAATCCTTATATTCCTCATGGAAGTGGACGTGCAGCACTCTTGTCCTCCAGAGAGCCCAGGTTGGAGACTGTGTTTCTTCACCCCCCACACACCCTCTCAGTGTGTCTCTTCCCTTCCAAAACCTTCAGCTCATCAGCTCCTGATTTGTTTCAGCTGCGTGGGAAGATTGGCCATAGAGGGGTGGAGTTCCCGACCATACCAGCAGATGGAGCCATAGCTGTCTGGGTTTGCAGCCATCTCAGGGGGATGTAACGTCCCTCCAGGACACAGCCTCTCGTGACATCACACATCCCCCTCCTCGGGACCGACGTCCTCGTCGGGGTAAAGGCAGCGAAGAAGGCATCACGCCGGGAGAGAGGGCGTCCGCATTGCCGTGGTGCTTGCCAGCCCTGTGGACAACAGAAAAGTTAAACGGTTGCAAGCTCAAAAAACCATCTGGTTACTCTACTGTTTGATTCCTTGTTCTTGGCCATCCACTGCAGAGGGGCGTGATCAGATACCACCATGAAACGTCGGCCCAGGAGATAGAACCGAAGGGACTCCAGGGCCCAGACTACAGCCAGACATTCTTTCTCCACCGTTGAATAGTTCTTCTCTCTTGGAAGTAACTTTCTGCTTAGGTAGAGAATGGGATGTTCTTCACCGTCATGTGCCTGGGTGAGGACAGCACCCAGACCCACCTCCGAAGCATCCGCTTGGACAATGAATTCCTTCTTGAAGTCTGGTGCCACCAGGATCGGACTGGAGCAGAGTGCTCGCTTCAGGTTGAGGAAAGCCGCCTCCGCCGCAGGGTTCCACTTCACCATTCGTGAGTGGCGTTTGGTCGTCAGCTCCGTCAACGGTGCAGCTATGGTAGCAAAATCTTCAATAAAGCGTCTATAGTAGCCAGCGAGGCCCAAAAATGACCTTACTTGCTTCTTGGTGATGGGCTGCGGCCAGTCCTGTATGGCCCGCAGTTTGGCTTCCTGTGGTTTGACCAACCCCCGACCAATGGTGTACCCCAGGTAGTTTGTCTCACTGAAGGCCAGCTTGCACTTCTTCGGGGTTTGCCGTGAGCCCTGCTTCCCTGAGCGAATCCAGCACCGCTTGTACCCGGGGTATGTGGCTGGCCCAATCCGGACTTTGTATAACAACATCATCCAAATAAGCCGCTGCGTACCTCTTGTGGGGCGCAAGGACTCGATCCATCAGGCGTTGGAAACGTGGCAGGTGCCCCGTGGAGACCAAACGGAAGTCGGGTATACTGGTAGAGCCCCTCCGGGGTGGCAAAGGCTGTCTTCTCCTTGGACGCCGGGGTCAGGGGCACCTGCCAGTAGCCTTTTGTGAGATCAAGAGTGGTTAGGAAACGAGCATGCCCCAAGGAGTCTATTAAATCATCGACACGAGGCATTGGGTATGCATCAAATTCAGACACTTCATTCAACTTTCGATAGTCATTACAAAATCGTACTGAACCGTCTGGCTTGGGAACTAGTACGATGGGACTTGCCCAGGCACTGTGGGACTCTTCGATTACTCCCAACTCCAGCATCTTCCTTACCTCCTTCTGTATAACCACTTTACGAGCCTCTGGCACGCGGTACGGGCGCTGGTTTACCGTTCGGCCAGGCATGGTGCGGATCTCATGTTGGACCACCTCTGTGTGACCGGGAAGGGAGGAGAAGACATCCTGGTTCTGCTCCACGAGTTCCAGGGCCATCTGTCGTTGATGTGGGGACAGATTTGGACCCAGCTGAACCTCTTCTCGCGCCGGTTCCTTGGTCTCTGTGGGGGGTAGACAGCTGAACATCGCCTCTCTGGCGTGCCACTTCTTTAAAAGGTTAACATGATAAATCTGCTCAGTTTTTCTTTTATCTGGTTGCCTCACCTTGTAGTTTACTTCTCCCATGCGTTCAATGACCTCATATGGTCCTTGCCAGGTTGCCAGGAATTTACACTCAACGGTTGGCACCAGGACCAGCACTCTGTCCCCCGGCTTAAACTCCCTGGGTTGAGCAGATCTGTTGTAGGAGGCTTGCTGTTGCCGCTGACTGGCCTCCAGGTGTTCCCGCATCATGGGATAGATGGCCTTCATTCTCTCCCTCATAGCCCCGACATGGTCGATCAGTGTCCGCTGTTGGCATGGCTGCTCCTCCCAGGCCTCCTTGGCGATGTCGAGCAGTCCTCTGGGTCTGTAGGAAAGCAAGAGCTCAAAGGGTGAAAAACCAGTAGAAGACTGAGGTACCTCTCTCACCGCAAATAATATGTATGGTAACAGCTGATCCCAGTTGCGCCCATCTTCCCCTACCGCTTTCCGCAGCATGGATTTTAGTGTTTTGTTAAAACGTTCGACTAGGCCATCTGTCTGGGGGTGGTAGACCGAGGTTCTCAGCTGTTTGATTTTCAGTAAAGCACAGAGTTCTTTCATCACCCTGGACATGAATGGAGTCCCTTGGTCCGTCAATATCTCTTTTGGGATTCCCAGACTAGTTGAGAGACGGAACAGCTCCTTGGCGATTTGTCTGGATGTAGCCTTCCTCAGCGGAATGGCCTCCGGGTACCGGGATGCATAGTCCAGAATGACCAGAATGTATTGATGTCCCCCTGGAACTTTTCGGTAAGGGCCCGACTATGTCTAATCCAATCCTCTCAAAAGGAGTTTTCGATAATGGGCAAGGGAATGAGCGGGTTTCTATATGTGGGCTTTGGCGCAACCTGCTGACACTCAGGGCAACTACGGCAGTAGTTCTCTATCTCTTTGTGTACTCCTGGCCAAAAGAAACGTTGCATGATTCTTTCCTTAGTCTTCTCTACCCCCAAGTGGGCCCCAAGCGGTGTGTGTGTGCTAGGTTGAGTACTGTGGCCCGATTTCTTGACTATCTGATATACTAACCCCCGGTTTTACTGCGAAATGGGGGTAAGTAGGGTTTGTCTTATCACCTAACACTACACCTTCTAATACCTGCACATTTCTTAAGGCATTTGCAAGAGTAGGATCTTGTAATTGAGCCGTACCATACTGGCCTGTGAGAGGGGGAAGCTCTTGGGTGCCTGGGACGTCTTCTTCACTGGAGAACGGAGCACTTTCCTGGGCTGCGTTCTCTTCTCCCGTATCCGGACCAGTCTCTGTGTCGGTCTGGGCACCTGCCATCCCTATCAGAGCCCGGGCGGGAGTGAGTAATTCGGAGGATTGCACCGGAGCCTTCCCAGGATGAGTCTTGCCTCTCCGTTTCCGAGGTACTCGGGTTATCCTCTCCTGAGACTCTCTCCAGAGTGGGTAAAAGGCTGGGCAGTCTCGTCCAATTAGGACAGGGACGGGAGGGGAATCAACCACCCCCGCCGTCGTGTGTATGGTTCCCCCCGTGTGCTGGTCATTGTAAGTTCAGTAATGGGGTATTCTCTGGTGTCTCCATGGACACAGGAAACTGGGAGGACTTTCCCCGGGGTCAGACACGTTGGGCCCACCAAATCCTTACGCACCAGGGTGGCCCGGCTACCAGAATCTAGTAAGGCCTCCACATCATGGTGATTCACAGTTACCGGCAGGTGGGGGGGTCGATCTGGGCCGCCATCTACGACTCCCAAGAGCGAGGCAAAAACGGTGTGTGGGTGCTGAGCTGGAGGACTCCGCAGTGGGCATAGGTTCATCGGCTGGTTTCCCACACTGCCAGGAGATATGTCCCATCTCCCCACACCGGTAACACTGTCGAGTTTCCCCCTCCTGGTGTACTCTTCTTGGACCCGCCGGGTTTCTGGCTCCCCCTGGAGCCGGGGATAAGTCCTGACGTGGCTGGGTTCGAGACCTTGGGGTCCTTTGGACGGGTTCTTCCCATTTGTGGTGGGGGCGCACTCCTGGGGTCTTTTCGGGAAGCATTCAGCATCTCCGCTGTGGCCTGGTACTTTTCCACAGCTTCCACGGTCAGATCAGCCGTGGTCAAGGCCTGTTGACTGATGAACCGTTTTGCCTCATAAGGCAGGGCGCGTAGGTAACGATCCACCACAACGGCCTCCACCACCGCCGCTGCTGTATTCCTCTGCGGATCCAGCCATTTCCTTGCGATTCGGACAAGTTCATGCATCTGCGCCCGAGGAGGCTGGTCTGGTTGGAAGGTCCAGCTGTGAAAGCGCTGGGCCATACCAAACTTTTGTGAGTCCATATCTGCTGAGGATCTCAGACTTCAGGGCATCATAGTCAGTAAACCTGGTCAGGGCCCAGGTCCCGGACAGCATTCAGCGATTCCCCGGTTAGGAAGGGGGCTAACAGACCAACCCACTGTTGCTTGGGCCAGGCTTCCCTAGTGGCCGTGGCCTCAAATGCATGCAGGTATGCCTCAATGTCATCGGTAGCTCCCATCTTAGATATAAAGTCACTTGCCTTTATTGGGCGGGTATTTTGGACAACCCTCTGTCTCTGCAACTGCAATTTCCTCTGCCTTCAGAAGGTTGGCTTTCTTTTGCTCCTCCAAGAGAGCCACGTTTGCTTGCATCTGGGCTTGCTGGCCAGCAACAAGGGCTTTCAATATGTCCTCCATTTCAGTCGGCGGGGAGCCTACGGCCAACTTGGAAAACTGGGTGATCAAACCTTCGGGTATCCTCCTCTGACATGCACTATTAACGCTTGAGCTGCCCGTGTTCTCCACCATCTGTGACATCACGAGAGGCTACACAGCTTTCAGCGGGATTGCTCAAGTAGTGCAAGGAGACAAGGTTCAAACAAAACAAGGATTTTATTATAGGTCTTGGGAAATTAACGAAAATATAACACATTCTGTTCTCTTGTGGCTCTTTAAGGGTTAACAGTTCAGGGATGTCTCTTCCACATCCAAAATCATAATTCTCACTCGCTCAGATAACTTTTCCCCAGCCTTACTGTAGTCCACGTTGCAGCTAGTGGCCAACCCAGCAAAAGTCCTTCCAAATGTCTCTCACGTATTTCCACAGGCGAATATATCCAAAGGTGAGTATTTCCCAAAGGTAAGTATCTCCAAATCCTTATATTCCTCATGGAAGTGGACGTGCAGCACTCTTGTCCTCCAGAGAGCCCAGGTTGGAGACTGTGTTTCTTCACGCCCCCCACACACCCTCTCAGTGTGTCTCTTCCCTTCCAAAACCTTCAGCTCATCAGCTCCTGATTTGTTTCAGCTGCGTGGGAAGATTGGCCATAGAGGGGTGGAGTTCCCGACCATACCAGCAGATGGAGCCATAGCTGTCTGGGTTTGCAGCCATCTCAGGGGGATGTAACGTCCCTCCAGGACACAGCCTCTCGTGACATCACAGTATATTTTTTGTACTTTATTTTTACATGGGCTTACTGTACACAAGTGGCAAACGCATAAGATTTCTGTTTGTTTTTACAAGTGCTACATGTAAATGCACAAAGATTTCTGTTTTGTCTTTTTGTACAAGTGCTAAATGCACAGGTTTTTTTTGTTTTGCAACATGCATTTAGCCCACAGTGAACAATAAACATTTATTTCTCCAGCTTCATGTCCTGAGCATTGTGTTTTCTATTTTTCTACGTAGTGATTAGTGACTGTTCAGCAGTGTTTTTTATTTTGATTGACTCGGGGCACGATTTGACAACATAGTTCAGTTTTGAGCACAGATTGAACTGTTTTGAGGTGAAAGTTTGGTTTTGCAAGAAGAGTCTGAGGTTTTGTGAATGTAGCTTGAAAATTGGGTTTTTGTGTTCACAGTTAAGAGAAAAGGAGAGCAGCTTTCAAGAAATGTGTCTTAGCAATCGAGAAAAACTGTAATAAGGGGGAGGGGTGACAAGCTGGGAAACCCTCACCCTCCTCCACCCCTTTGTAAAAACCACCATGCCACATACTGACAGGTAGCTGACCTTTTCTGAGCTAGCAGCCGATTGAAAGTGGCATGGTGTTATTTAACCCATATGAGTCTAATCCCTGTCCAAGCCGGGGGACGGGGGGATTAATAAGCTATATGGAATTGTTTTAAGAAGGTCATACCAATGAGTATTTTGCTATTTGATTTGTAATTTTAAGACCCCTTAAAGTCTCCCCACCAAAAAATATATATATATACAAAAACAAACAATATACTTTTTTTACTTGGGCTTACTAATATTAGCCTATAGAAACACATTGAAAAGATTCACTACATGGAGTCCCCCCCAAAAAAAAAATCTAAAGGAACTTTGTTCTGAAGTGTCTGTCCTATATCTGAGAGATATAAGAAAGATCAGGAAACTTTTTTTATTTAAATTTTTTACATGCATTGAACCCCTTCTTTTTCTCACTAAACAGTCTCCATATATACTACCATGAATTTCTTTGACTGTTACCGGGCGACCTTCAGAGGCCTGGGGGCGTCCTAGAGCAAAACAACCGACGTGTTCGTGAGAGTCTCACCTTTACACATATTAGCCCAAACTATTCGGAACGCTGCAGGCAGAAGTTGGCAGATCGCCGGTACCGACTTCAGACGAGTCCCAAGACACTTTGTGGGGGTCGTAGATCAACACGGAGAACACCGTGAGTCTCATCTTTCCACAGACGGATTCGTAGGCCAAACCGTTCGTACGCTACGGACGATTTTGTGAGAAGGACCAATTTTTTCCGGGATGTCTCATGGTCTGACAAACCTTCCACCGCAGATGTGGAAGTGTTACATAGGCGGATGTGGTATATTGAGATGCATCCAATGTAAAAAAAATAAATAAAAAAAGATATCTCTATACATTGGCGGATGTTTATGGGGATGTTTTTTTATGATACGGGGGCGCGGACATCGACCTTAGAGGGTTTTAACAGAACCTGCAACACACACAGACCTTTTCTGAATTCAAGACCTGATCGAAAGTGGCATGGTGGTATTTAACAGAGCCGGGGGAGGTGGCAGGGAGGACCTGACATACACAGACAGACAGACACGCACGCTCACACACAAACACATCAAAGCTACACCCTATTATAAGCCCTAATATCCCTTTGTTTGTGGGAATTTGCTTTGCCTGATTACAACGTATTTCGACTTTAATCCATTTTAGCAGGATTGAGTTGGTAATAAAGGTCGCTAAAGGTTTAATTAAAGGTTTCCACTTAATGATCGTAGATCTACATGCGTGTGGGTGGAGTCTGATTGTTTGGAGCAACATGCATCTTTTTGTAACATGACTCCCTCGTCGGTCGATGTGTTCTCCCTCTCTCCCTGTCTCTCTATAACTATCTGCCTTCTCCCTCTCTCCCTCTCTCTCTATCTCTCTGCCTTCTCCCTCTCTCCCTGTCTCTCTCTATCTCTCTGCCTTCTCCCTCTCCCTGTCTCTCTATAACTATCTGCCTTCTCCCTCTCTCCCTCTCTCCCTCTCTCTCTCTGCCTTCTCCCTCTCTCGCTTTCTCTCTCTACCTCTCTGCCTTCTCCCTCTCCCCCTTTTCTGTTTCTCTCCATCCACTTTTATCTCAACTCCCAACTCTCAACCCCTCGGGTTTCTCTCTTTCCCCCTCCTCTCTCTCCTTCTCCCTCTATCTCTCATCAGTCCCTCTGCCCCTTCTCTCGTACGCCCAAACTGTAGTCCCCCTCTCCCATTTAGAATACATTATTATGGCAGAAAGCAGCGCTCGTGGTTGCCTTGACACCAAATGCTATTGTTCTTGGCAAACTCAGATCAACACATGGAGAAGAGTGTGGGAAGGAAGAGAGAGCAAGAGAGAAGGTAGAGAGCGAGAGAGAAGGTAGAGAGAGCAAGAGAGAAGGTAGAGAGCAAGAGAGAAGGAAGAGAGAGCAAGAGAGAAGGTAGAGAGCAAGAGAGAAGGTAGAGAGAGCAAGAGAGAAGGTAGAGAGCAAGAGAGAAGGTAGAGAGAGCAAGAGAGAAGGTAGAGAGCAAGAGAGAAGGAAGAGAGAGCAAGAGAGAAGGTAGAGAGCAAGAGAGAAGGTAGAGAGCAAGAGAGAAGGTAGAGAGAGCAAGAGAGAAGGTAGAGAGCAAGAGAGAGAGAGATGTGGGGGGAGAGAGGTGGAGAGAGAGAAATAGAGGGAGAGAGAGAACATGGAGACAGCGATGGGGATAGAGAGAGAAAATATATAGAATGGAGAGAGAGAGAGAGAGAGAGAGAGAGAGAGAGAGAGAGAGAGAGATGAGAGAGAGAATAGAGAGAGAGAGAGAGAGAGAGAGAGAGAGAGAGAGAGAGAGAGAGAGAGAGAGAGAGAGAGAGAGAGAGAGAGAGAGAGAGAGTGAGTTGAAGCCAACATGCTGTTCTTGGCAAACACAAATGTTAAAACAAACGTTGGAAAAAACACAAAGAGTGAAAGAGAGGCGAGACCTTACAGGAGGTTTTCAAACACACTAATGATTTAATAAACAGGTTGGAGAGTCGTTGGGCAATCTGACAGGTTTTCAAACACACTAATGATTTAATAAACAGGTTGGGGTCATTGGGCAGACTATCTCACACTATACACCCTGAGTCCCAAATGTCACCATATTAACTTTATAGTTTTCACTACTTTTGACAAGAGTAGTGCACTATATAGGGAATAGTGTGACATTTGGGATGCATCCTCAGTAGATACTCTGGCTGCTCTCCTAGCCTGGGAAACAGCAGGGCCATTAGCTACAATACCTCTGCCTCTTCTGGTCTCATCTGAGAGGATGAACAGATGTGATTGGTATTTCATGTACTTCATTTCAACAAGTATCTCTATGGACCTGGTGACGTAATCCTGGCGCCGACCAAGTTGGCGGCCTCGCGACTAGCTCTTAGGAAACGTTGCAGTATTTTTGTTATTTTATGTATAATTTTTTTACATTATTAGCTCAGAAATGGTTTTGTATCATTTCATACAGCCGGGGGAAACTATTGGATATCAGAGCGGCGGTAACTCACTAGCATTACGACCAGGAATACGACTTTCCCGAAGCAGATCCTTTGTTTGCTCTCCCCAGGGCAACTGAACTGATTCCAGCGGCTGACCCAAAACATCGCCGGCGGAGGAGAGGCACTCGGAGCGGCCTGCTGGTTCAACTTAGGAGGCACGCACACCACCCACCGCTTCCAAGTATCCTACTCGCTAATGTTCAGTCTTTGGTTAACAAGATCAACGAACTCCGGGCAAGGATTTCTTTCCAGAGAGACATCAAGGCCTGTAACATACTTTGTTTTCACGGAAACATGGCTCTCTTGGGATATTCTGTCGAAATCGGTCCAGCCAGAGGGGTTCTCTGTTCATCGCGCAGACAGGAATAAATATCTCTCCGGGAAGAAGAAGGGCGTAGGTGTGTGTTTCATGATTAACGACTCATGGTGTAATTGTAGTAACATACAGGAACTCGAGTCCTTTTGTTCACCCGACCTAGAATATCTCACAATCAAATGTTGACCGTATTATCTCCCAAGATAATTTTCTTTGTTTATAGTCACGGCCGTGTATATCCCCCATCAAGCCGATACCACGACGGCCCTCAAAGAACTTCACTGGACTTTATGCAAACTGGAAACCACATATTCTGAGGCTGCATTTATTGTAGCCGGGGAATTTAACAAAGCAAATTTGAGGACTAGGCTGCCGAAGTTCTATCAACATATCGACTGTTGTACTCACACTGCCAAAATCCTTGACCATTGCTAATCGAACTTCCGGGATAGTTATAAGGCCCTCCCCCGCCCTCCTTTCGGAAAATCTGACCACGACTCTATTTTTGCTCCTCCCTTCCTATAGGCAGAAACTTAAACAAGAAATACCCGTGCTAAGGACTATTCAACGCTGGTCTGACCAATCGGAATCCACGCTTCAAGATTGTTTTGATCACGTGGACTAGGATATGTTCCGGGTGGCTTCCGAAAATAATTTAGACGAATACACTGAAACGGTGACTGAGTTTATGAGGAAATGTATAGGTGATGTTGTGCCCACTGTGACTATTAAAACCTTCCCTAACCAGAAACCGTGGATAGATGGCAGCATTCGCTCCAATCTGAAAGTGCGAACCACCACATTCAACCGTGGCAAGGTGACTGGGAATATGGCAGAATACAAACAGTGTAGCTACTCACTCCGCAAGGCAATTAAACTGGCAAAACATCAGTATAGAGACGAAGTGGAGTCGCAATTCAACGGCTCAGACACGAGACGTATGTGGCAGGGTCTACAGACAATCACGGACTACAAAAGGAAAACCAGCCACGTCGCCAACACTGACTTCTAGCTTCCAGACAAGCTAAACACCTTCCTTGCCTGCTTTGAGGATAACACAGTGCCACTGACGAGGCCCACTACCAAGGACTGTGGCCTCTCCTTCTCCATGGCCGACGTGACGAGACCAGCTGGCTGGTGTGTTTATGGACATATTCAATCTCTCCCTATCCCAGTCTGCTGTTCCCACATGCTTCAAGGTGGCCACCATTGTTCCTGTACCGAAGAAAGCAAAGGTAACTGAACTAAATGACTATCACCCTGTAGCACTCACCTCTGTCATCATGAAGTGCTTTGAGAGACTAGTCAAGGATCAAATCACCTCTACCTTACCTGTCACCCTAGACCCACTTCAATTTGCTTACCGCCCCAATACATCCACAGACGATGCAATCGCCATCACACTGCGCACTGCCCTATCCCATCTGGACAAGAGGAATACCTAAGAGAGAATGATGTTCGTTGACTTTAGCTTAGCATTCAACCCCATAGTACCCTCAAAGCTCATCATCAAATTCGAGGCCCTGGGTCTGAACCCCGCCCTGTGCAACTGGGTCCTGGAATTCCTGACGGGCCGCCCCCAGGTGGTGAAGGTAGGAAACAACATCTCCACTTCGCTGATCCTCAACACTAGGGCCCCACAAGGGTGTGAGCTCAGCCCCCTCCTGTACTCTCTGTTCACCCATGACTGGGTGGCCATGCATGCCTCCAACTCAATCATCAAGTTTGCAGGCGACACAACAGACTTCAGGAAACAGCAGAGGGTGCACCCCCCTATCGACGGGACTGCAGTGGAGAAGGTGGAAAGCTTCAAGTTCCTTGGCGTACACATCACTGACAAACTCAAATGGTCCACGCAGACAGTGTGGTGAAGAAGGCTCAACAGAGCCTCTTCAACCTCAGGAGGCTGAAGAAATTCGGCTTGGCACCTAAAACCCTCACAAAACTTTTACAGATGCACAATTGAGAGCATCCTGTCGTGCTGTTTCACAGCCTGGTACGGCAACTGCACCGCCCGCAACCGCAGGGCTCTCCAGAGGGTGGTGCGGTCTGCCGAACGCATTATCGGGGGCAAACTACCCGCCCTCCAAGACACATACAGCACCCGATGTCACAGGAAGGCCAAAAAGATCATCAAGGACATCAACCACCCGAGTAACTGCGTGTTAATCCCGCTATCATCCAGAAGGCGAGCTCAGTATAGGTGCATCAAAGCTGGGACAGAGAGAATGAAAAACAGCTTCTATCTCAAGGCCATCAGACTATTAAATAGCCATCACTAGCACATTAGAGGCTGCTGCTGCCTATTGAAATCACTGGCCACTTTAAGAAATGGAACACTAGTCACTTGAATAATGTTTACAGTCACTTTAATTACGTTTACATATCTTGCACTAATCATCTCATTATATTACATTATATTCTACTGTATCTTAGCCCATGCCGCTCTGTCATTGCTTGTCCATATATGTACAATGAGGGGAAAAAAAAGTATTTGATCCCCTGCTGATTTTGTACGTTTGCCCACTGACAAAGACATGATCAGTCTATCATTTTATTGGTAGGTTTATTTGAACAGTGAGAGACAGAATAACAACAGTAAAATCCAGAAAAAACGCATGTCAAAAATGTTTAAAAATAGTTTTGCATTTTAATGAGGGAAATAAGTATTTGACCCCTTTGCAAAACATTACTTAGTACTTGGTGGCAAAACCCTTGTTGGCAATCACAGAGGTCAGACGTTTCTTGTAGTTGGCTACATCTCAGGAGGGATTTTGTCCCACTCCTCTTTGCAGATATTCTCCAAGTCATTAAGGTTTTGAGGCTGACGTTTGGCAACTTGAACCTTCAGCTCCCTCCACCGATTTTCTATGGGATTAATTTCTGGAGACTGGCTAGGCCACTCCAGGACCTTAATGTGCTTCTTCTTGAGCCACTCCTTTGTTGCCTCGGCCGTGTGTTTTGGGTCTTTGTAATGCTGGAATACCCATCCACGACCCATTTTCAATGCCCTGGCTGAGGGAAGGAGGTTTTCACCCAAGATTTGATGGTACGTAGCCCCGTCCATCGTCCCTTTGATGCGGTGAAGTTGTCCTGTCCCCTTAGCAGAAAAACACCCCCAAAGCATAATGTTTCCACCTCCATGTTTGACGGTGGGGATGGTGTTCTTGGGGTCATAGGCAGCATTCCTCCTCCTCCAAACACGGCGAGTTGAGTTGATGCCAAAGAGCTCGATTTTGGTCTCATCTGACCATAACACTTTCACCCAGTTCTCCTCTGAATCATTCAGATGTTCATTGGCAAACTTCAGATGGGCCTGTGTATGTGCTTTCTTGAGCAGGGGGACCTTGCGGGCGCTGCAGGATTTCAGTCCTTCATGGCGTAGTGTGTTACCAATTGTTTTCTTGGTGACTATGGCCCCAGCTGCCTTGAGATCATTGACAAGATCCTCCCGTGTAGTTCTGGGCTGATTCCTCATCGTTTTCATGATCATTGCAATGCCACAAGGTGAGATCTTGCATGGATTCCCAGGCCGAGGGAGATTGACAGTTATTTTGTGTGTTCTTCCATTTGCGAATAATCGCACCAACTGTTGTCACCTTCTCACCAAGCTGCTTGGCGATGGTCTTGTAGCCCATTCCAGCCTTGTGTAGGTCTACAATCTTGTCCCTGACATTCTTGGAGAGCTCTTTGGACTTGGCCATGGTGGAGAGTTTGGAATCTGATTGATTGATTGCTTCTGTGGACAGGTGTCTTTTATACATGTAACACACTGAGATTAGGAGCACTCCCTTTAAGAGTGTGCTCCTAATCTCAGCTTGTTACCTGTATAAAAGACACCTGGGTGCCAGAAAAATCTTTCTGATTGAGAGGGGGTCAAATACTTATTTCCCTCATTAAAATGCAAAACAATTTATAACATTTTTGACATGCGTTTTTCTGGATTTTTTTTTGTTGTTATTCTGTCTCTCGCTGTTCAAGTAAACCTACCATTACAATTATAGACTGATCATTTCTTTGTCAGTGGACAAACGTACAAAATCAGCAGGGGATCAAATACATTTTTCCCTCACTGTATATTTTCTTAAATTCCATTCCTTACTAGTTTAGTGTGTATTAGGTATATGTTGTGAAATTGGTAGATATTACTTGTTAGATATTACTGGACTGTCAGAGCTAGAAGCACAAGCATTTCGCTACACCCGCTATAACATCTGCTAAACACGTGTATGTGAAAAATAAAATTTGATTTGAGATCAGGTTATTATATAGAAAAAAAAGTATATAGCTAAACAACAGGAATGTATAGATACCTCTGGTCTGAGAACTGTCTGAACAGAGGACTGTCTGAAAGTTGTAACTGGTATTTCATGTAGCTACCACATTTGAATAAACAAAAACAAAATATAATAATATTTTAAATAAGAAAGATTACAACATAGGTGCACACAGGTCGAGAGACACATTTTGATGTGACAGACAGTAGAACATGGACAGACAGTGACAATCAATACCTCCTTGCACACTCTTGCCTGCATCTAGCTGATAGTGGGTTGTAATCATTAGTCCAACAGTTGCAAACAAGAGTTTCTATTGGACAAATTCAGGTATGTTTATCCCCGTTTTGTTCTGTTTGCTTCTGTTTAAGAAACGTTTTTCAACAGAATTGGCTGAATGAATACACCCCTGATCACGCGTAAACGCAGTTCCACTGGCGGTCCCTGGTGGCAATAAATTAGTTAAACCTTACCTTGACTTGGAAGAGTTCCAGTGTTGTGTTGGATAGTCATAGCCAGCTAGCTAACATAGAATCCCTCTGTTTGAGCAGGGTGTTTCAGTAGGCTAAACTAGCTAGCTGCAATTGCTAGCTAAGTAAGTGAAACTGAAAGTGAAAAAATTAAAATGTCTCTCTTCCTTCTCCTTCATTTTGGAATAAATTAATTTGTTCAAAACTGTTCAACTATTTTATTTCTCTCTCTTTGAGTCAACTACTCACCACATGTTATGCACTGCAGTGCTAGCTAGCTGTAGCTTATGCTTTCAGTACTAGATTAATTCTCTGATACTTTGATTGGGTGGACAACATGTCAGTTCATGCTGCAAGAGCTCTGATAGGTTTGGAGGACGTCCTCCGGAAGTTGTCATAATTACTGTGTAAGTCTATGAAAGGGGGTGAGAACCATGAGCCTCCTGGGTTTTGTATTGAAGTCAATGTACTCAGAGGAGGACAGAAGCTAGCTAACTAGCTGTCCTCTGGCTACACCATGGTGCAACGATACAGAGTGCTGTTGAGGCTACCGTAGACCTTTTAGCAAAATAGTGTGTTTTAATCAAAATTATTTGGTGACATGTGATTATATTTAGCATAGTTTTTATCTAAAAAAGGATAACTTTATAAATGTTAAAAAAATGTATTTTTATGAAATTCACTGAGGAGCCTCCACTGCTACACAGTATGTAAATGTAGTCCAGTATGTAATTTAATCTCTGAACAGAGCATCAGACTCTACCAGCAAGAACAATGAGCGAGGAAATATTTACATTTACATTTACATTTTAGTCATTTAGCAGACGCTCTTATCCAGAGCGACTTACAGGAGCAATTAGGGTTAAGTGCCTTGCTCAAGGGCACATTTACGTCATTTAGCAGACGCTCTTATCCAGAGCGACTACAAATTGGTGCATTCACCCTATAGCCAGTGGGATAAGCACTTTACAATTATACTTTATTTTTTTTAGTTTTTTTAGTAGTGGGGGGGGGGGGGGGGGGGGGGGGTGGTAGAAGGATTACTTTATCCTATCCCAGGTGTTCCTTAAAGAGGTGGGGTTTCAAATGTCTCCGGAAGGTGGTGAGTGACTCCGCTGTCCTGGCGGGTGCGTCGTGAGGGAGCTTGTTCCACCATTGGGGTGCCAGAGCAGCGAACAGCTTTGACTGGGCTGAGCGGGAACTATGCTTCCGCAGAGGAAGGGGCGCCAGCAGGCCAGAGGTGGATGAACGCAATGCCCTCGCCTGGGTGTAGGGACTGATCAGAGCCTGAAGGTACGGAGGTGCCGTTCCCCTCACTGCTCCATAGGCAAGCACCATGGTCTTGTAACGGATGCGAGCTTCAACTGGAAGCCAGTGGAGTGTGCGGAGGAGGGGGGTGACGTGAGAGAACTTGGGAAGGTTGAACACCAGACGGGCTGCGGCATTCTGGATGAGTTGTAGGGTTTTAATGGCACAGGCAGGGAGCCCAGCCAACAGCGAGTTGCAGTAATCCAGACGGGAGATGACAAGTGCCTGGATTAGGACCTGTGCCGCTTCATGTGTAAGGCAGGGTCGTACTCTCCGAATGTTGTAGAGCATGAACCTGCAGGATCGGGTCACCGCCTTGATGTTGGCGGAGAACGACAGGGTGTTGTCCAGGGTCACGCCAAGGCTCTTCGCACTCTGGGAGGAGGACACAACGGAGTTGTCAACCGTGATGGCGAGATCATGGAACGGGCAGTCCTTCCCCGGGAGGAAGAGCAGCTCCGTCTTGCCAGGGTTCAGCTTGAGGTGGTGGTGATCCGTCATCCATACTGATATGTCGGCCAGACATGCAGAGATGCGATTCGCCACCTGGTTATCAGGAGAGGGGGAAAGGAGAAGATTAGTTGTGTATCGTCAGCGTAGCAATGATAGGAGAGGCCATGTGAGGATATGACAGAGCCAAGTGACTTGGTGTATAGGGAGAGAAAAGGAGAGGGCCTAGAACTGAGCCCTGGGGGACACCAGTGGTGAGAGCATGTGGTGCGGAGACAGCTTCTCGCCACGCCACTTGGTAGGAGCGACCGGTCAGGTAGGACGCAATCCAGGAGTGAGCCGCGCCGGAGATGCCCAGCTCGGAGAGGGTGGAGAGCGAGGATCTGATGGTTCACAGTATCAAAGGCAGCAGACAGGTCTAGAAGGACAAGAGCGAGGAGAGAGAGTTAGCTTTAGCAGGCGGAGAGCCTCCGTGACACAGAGAAGAGCAGTCTCAGTTGAATGACCAGTCCTGAAACCTGACTGGTTTGGATCAAGAAGGTCATTCTGAGAGAGATAGCAAGAGAGTTGGCTAAAGACGGCACGCTCAATAGTTTTGGAAAGAAAAGAAAGAAGGGATACTGGTCTGTAGTTGTTGACATCAGTGGGATCGAGTGTTGGTTTTTTGAGAAGGGGTGCAACTCTTGCTCTCTTGAAGACGGAAGGGACATGGCCAGCGGTCAAGGATGAGTTGATCAGCGAGGGGTGAGGTAGGGGAGAAGGTCACCGGAGATGGTCTGGAGAAGAGAGGAGGGGATGGGGTCAAGCGGGCAGGTTGTTGGGCGGCCTGCAGTCACTAGTCGCAAGATTTTATCTGGAGAGAGAGGGGAGGAGAAAGAAGTCAAAGCATAGGGGAGGGCAGTTGTGAGCAGGACCAGCAGTTCATTAGACTTAACAAACGAGGATCGGATGTCTTCTTTTCAAAGTGGTTGACAAAGTCCATCCACAGGAGAGGGAGGAGGGGGGAGGATTCAGCAGTGAGGAGAATGTGGCAAAGAGCTTCCTAGGGTTAGAGGCAGATGCTTGGAATTTAGAGTGGTAGAAAGTGGCCCTTAGCAGCAGAAACAGATGAAGAAAATGTAGAGAGGAGGGAGTGAAAAGATGCCAGGTCGGCAGGGAGTTTAGTTTTCTTCCATTTCCGCTCAGCTGCCCGGAGCTCTGTTCTGTGAGCTCGCAATGAGTCATCAAGCCACAGAGCTGGAGGGGAGGACCGAGCCGGCCGGGAGGATAGGGGGACACAGGGAGTCAAAGGATGCAGAAAGGGAGGAGAGGAGGGTTGAGGAGGCAGAATCAGGAGATTGGAGGGAGAAGGATTGAGCAGAGGGAAGAGATGATAGGATGGAAGAGGAGAGGAGTAGTGGGAGAGAGAGAGCGAAGGTTGCGGCGGCGCGTTTACCATCTGTGTAGGGGCAGAGAGAGAGTAGTGTTGGAGGAGAGCGAGAGAGAAAAGGATACAAAGTAGTGGTCGGAGACATGGAGGGGAGTTGCAGTGAGATTAGTAGAAGAGCAACATCTAGTAAAGATGAAGTCAAGCGTATTGCCTGCCTTGTGAGTGGGGGGGGGGGTGGTGAGAGGGTGAGGGTCAAAGAGAGGAGGAGTGGAAAGAAGGAGGCAGAGAGAAATGAGTCAAATGTAGACGTGGGGAGGTTGAAATCCCCAAAACTGTGAAGGGTGAGCCATCCTCAGGAAAGGAACTTATCAAGGCGTCAAGCTCATTGATGAACTCTCCAAGGGAACCTGGAGGGCGATAGATGACAAGGATATTAAGCTTAAATGGGCTAGTGACTGTGACAGCGTGGAATTCAAATGAGGAGATAGACAGATGGGTTAGGGGGAGAAAATTGAGAATGACCACTTGGGAGAGATGAGGATTCCTGTGCCACCATCCCTCTGACCAGATGCTCTAGGGGTATGCGAGAACACATGGTCAGACGAGGAGAGAGCAGTAGGAGTATCAGTGTTTTCAGTGGTAATCCATGTTTCCGTCAGTGCCAGGAAGTCGAGGGACTGGAGGGTAGCATAGGCTGGGATGAAGTCAGCCTTGTTGGCGGCACAGAACGGCAGTTCCAGAGGCTGCCTGAGACCTGGAAACTCCAGGTGTGTGGTGCGTGCAGGGACCACCAGGTTAGAGAGGCAGCAGCCACGCGGTGTGAGGCGTTTGTGTAGCCTGTGCGGAGAGGAGAGAACAGGGATAGGCAGAGGCATAGTTGACAGGCTGCAGCAGATGGCTACAATAATGCAGAGGAGATCGGGATGAAATGAACTAAACATCAGGGAAAGGAGAGAGCAGGCCTCCCTCACCAAAAAAATATATATATATATAACTCTCCCAACTTCCACCTCAGAAACTATAATTGTTTCACTGAACCACCCGAGTAAAACTCTCCCAACTTCCACTTTAGAAATTAGAATTGTTGTAAACTACAGCAGACTGTTATCAGTAGCTGTAATTAAGTACAGCAGCTACCAACCACCTAACGTTAATGCCTCGGATGAGGTTAGAAAAACAGCTGAATGGTAGCAGCTAGCTGGCTCAATCACAGGTACTCTTAAGCATGAAATAACATTGGAAAACAATTAACCACAGTTGCAAAAAGTTACCAGTAGCTACCCGCTAGCTAGCTAGCTTTGTTGGTCCAAGTAGTGGGTAGGCTAGCCTCGTGCTTCGCCGGAGTCCGCCGAATACAGTCCTCTTACCTACAATAATTACCTACAATAACCTTCAATAACTACCTGAGTAAGCTACCTATAATACCAACTACAATACCTACCTACAATCTAAATACATGGTTTAAGCTTAACTCAACACCATATAAGAAGCCAAGCTTCTTTTGACCAAGTTATTAGTTATGTGTTTGTTTTCGATTTCTTCGCGAACTAACTAGTTAGCCACAATATAACTTAGTTAGCTGGCTAACGCGTTAGCTAGCTACGTTAATATTTTTTAAGATAGCTACAGTATTTAACGTTGTTGTTAGTCAACTAGCTAACTGGCTACATTTCACAAACTAAGAAAAAGTCAAGACATAAGTAACGTTAACTAAGTATAACACACTTACCAATATTTTTTGTAGAGCTCTTAGCCACAATTGAGAAACTGTTCAACAGATTGCAACAGCACGGCACTGCTCTACAACTGATTCCAATTCATGATTCAGGGACATTACAAGGCTGAGAAAATACCTTCCAATAGATATAATCACACAATATAAAAGTAAGGTTGCATCGTTCGGCTGTAGTCAGACTGTTAATGCACAGATTTGGTTCTGGGTCCCGAGAGGCTGTGATCTAAACATATATTTTAATAGTGTTGGGTGATTGACTCACAGCAAGTTCAAGTGCAAACAGTTCTAGAATGTATCAACTCAAATGAATTGAAAACTTGAGTTCAATTTGATGAGATGAATCAAAATGTCAAAACACCAAACTAATCCTGGTTTAAATGCTACAATGTACAGTACCAGTCAAAAGATTGGACACACCTACTCATTTAAGGGTTTTTCTTTATTTTTACTATTTTCTACATTGTAGAATAATAGTGAAGACATCAACACTATGAAATAACACATATGAAATCATGTAGTAACCAGAAAAGTGTTAAACAAATCAAAATATATTTAATATTTGACATTCTTCAAATAGCCACCCTTTGCCTTGATGACAGCTTTGCACACTCTTGGCATTATCTTAACCAGCTTCACCTGGAATGCTTTTCCAACAGTCTTCCCACTTATGCTGAGCACTTGTTGACTGCTTTTCCTTCACTCTGACGTCCGACTCATCCCAAACAATCTCAATTGGGTTAAGGTCGGGGGATTGTGGAGGCCAGGTCATCTAATGCAGCACTTCATCACTCTCCTTCTTGGTCAAATAGCCCTTACACAGCCTGGAGGTGTGTTGGGTCATTGGCCTGTTGAAAAACAAATGATAGTCCCACTAAGCCCAAACCAGATGGGATGGCGTATCGTTGCATAATGCTGTGGTAGCCAGGCTGGTTAAGTGTGCCTTGAATTCTAAATACATCACAGACAGTGTCACCAGCAAAGCACCCCCACACCATAACACCTCCTCCATCATGCTTTACGGTGGGAACTACACATGCGGAGATCATCCGTTCACTCACACCGCGTCTCACAAAGACACGACGGTTAGAACCAAAACATCTCAAATTTGGACTCCAGACTAATAACTCTAACTTATCCTCTGCAGCAGAGGTAACTCGGGTCTTCCATTCCTGTGGCGGTCCTCATGAGAGCCAGTTTCATCATAGCGCTTGAGGACTTTTTGAACTTGAAGAAACTTTCAAAGTTCTTTGAAAATGTTCCGTACTGACTGACCTTCATGTCTTAAAGTAATGATGGACTGTCGTTTCTCTTTGCTTATTTGAACAGTTCTTGCCATAATAGGACTTGGTCTTTTACCAAATAGGGCTATTGTCACAACACAACTGATTGGCTCAAACGCATTAAGAAGGAAAGAAATTCCACAAATTAACTTTCAAGAAGGCACACCTGTTAATTGAAATGCATTCCAGGTGACAACCTCATGAAGCTGGTTGAGAGAATGCCAAGCATATCCAAAAGCTGTCATCAAGGCAAAGGGTGGCTATTTGAAGTATCTCAAATATAAAATTCATATAAAATATATTAAGATTTTTTTAACATGTGTTATTTCATAGTTTTGATGTCTTCACTATTATTCCAAAATGTAAAAAAAATAGTAAAAATAAAGAAAAAAACCCTTGAATGAGTAGGTGTGTCCAAAATGTTGACTGGTAGTGTATCTACTCCAATTAATTCATCATTTACATTTTACATTTTAGTCATTTAGCAGACGCTCTTAACCAGAGCGACTTACAGGAGCAATTAGGGTTAAGTGCCTTGCTCAAGGGCACATTAACGTCATTTAGCAGACGCTCTTAGCCAGAGCGACTCACAAATTGGTGCGTTCACCCTATAGCCAGTGGGATAACCACTTTACAATTTGGGGGGGGGGGGGGGGGGGGGGGGGGGGGGGGTTAGAAGGAATACTTTAGCCTATCCCAGGTATTCCTTAAAGAGGTGGGGGTTTCAAATGTCTCCGGAAGGTGGTGAGTGACTCCGCTGTCCTGGCGTCGTGAGGGAGCTTGTTCCACCATTGGGGTGCCAGAGCAGCGAACAGTTTTGACTGGGCTGAGGGGGAGCTGTGCTTCCGCAGAGGAAGGGGAGCCAGCAGGCCAGAGGTGGATGAACGCAATGTCCTCGTTTGGGTGTAGGGACTGATCAGAGCCTGAAGGTACAGGGGTGCCGTTCCCCTCACTGCTCCAAAGGCAAGCACCATGGTCTTGTAGCGGATGCGAGCTTCAATTGGAAGCCAGTGGAGTGTGCGGAGGAGGGGGGTGACGTGAGAGAACTTGGGAAGGTTGAACACCAGACGGGCTGCGGCATTCTGGATGAGTTGTAGGGGTTTAATGGCACAGGCAGGGAGCCCAGCCAACAGCGAGTTGCAGTAGTCCAGACGGGAGATGACAAGTGCCTGGACCAGGACCTGCGCCGCTTCCTGTGTAAGGCAGGGTCGCACTCTCCGAATGTTGTAGAGCATGAACCTGCAGGAGCGGGTCACCGCCTTGATGTTGGCGGAGAACGACAGGGTGTTGTCCAGGGTCACGCCTAGGCTCTTCGCACTCTGGGAGGAGGACACAGCGGAGTTGTCTACCGTGATGGCGAGATCATGGAACGGGCAGTCCTTCCCGGGAGGAAGAGCAGCTCCGTCTTGCCAGGGTTCAGCTTGAGGTGGTGATCCGTCATCCATACTGATATGTCTGCCAGACATGCAGAGATGCGATTCGCCACCTGGTGATCAGAAGGGGGAAAGGAGAAGATTAGTTGTGTATCGTCAGCGTAGCAATGATAGGAAAGGCCATGTGAGGATATGACAGAGCCAAGTGACTTGGTGTATAGGGAGAAAAGGAGAGGGCCCAAAAACGATCCCTGGGGGACACCAGTGGTGAGAGCACGTGGTGCGGAGACAGCTTCCCGCCACGCCACTTGGTAGGAGCGACCGGTCAGGTAGGACGCAATCCAGGAGTGAGCCGCGCCGGAGATGCCCATTTCGGAGAGGGTGGAGAGGAGGATCTGATGGTTCACAGTATCAAAGGCAGCAGACAGATCTAGAAGGACAAGAGCAGAGGAGAGAGAGTTAGCTTTAGCAGTGCGGAGAGTCTCTGTGACACAGAGAAGAGCAGTCTCAGTTGAATGACCAGTCCTGAAACCTGATTGGTTTGGATCAAGAAGGTCATTCTGAGAGAGATAGCAAGAGAGTGGCTAAAGACGGCACGCTCAATAGTTTTGGAAAGAAAAGAAAGAAGGGATACTGGTCTGTAGTTGTTGACATCAGTGGGGTCGAGTGTTGGTTTTTTTGAGAAGGGGAGTAACTCTCGCTCTCTTGAAGACGGAAGGGACATGGCCAGCGGTCAAGGATGAGTTGATCAGCGAGGTGAGGTAGGGGAGAAGGTCACCGGAGATGGTCTGGAGAAGGGAGGAGGGGATGGGGTCAAGCGGGCAGGTTGTTGGGCGGCCTGCAGTCACAAGTCGCAGGATCTTATCTGGAGAGAGAGGGGGAGAAAGAAGTCAAAGCATAGGGTTTTTAGGGCAGTGTGAGCAGGACCAGCAGTGTCATTAGGCTTAACAAACAAGGATCGGATGTCGTCAACCTTCTTTTCAAAGTGGTTGACGAAGTCATCCACAGAGAGAGAGGAGGGGGGGGGGGGGGGGGGGAGGATTCAGGAGGGAGGAAAAAAGTGGCAAAGAGCTTCCTAGGGTTAGAGGCAGATGCTTGGAATTTTAGAGTGGTAGAAGGTGGCCTTAGCAGCAGAAACAGATGAAGAAAAATGTAGAGAGGAGGGAGTGAAAAGATGCCAGGTCGGCAGGGAATTTAGTTTTCTTCCATTTCCGCTCCGCTGCCCGGAGCTCTGTTCTGTGAGCTCGCAATGAGTCATCAAGCCACGGAGCTGGAGGGGAGGACCGAGCCGGCCGTGAGGATAGGGGACACAGAGAGTCAAAGGATGCAGAAAGGGAGGAGAGGAGGGTTGAGGAGGCAAGAATCAGGGAGATTGGAGGGAGAAGGATTGAGCAGAGGGAAGAGATGATAGGATGGAAGAGGAGAGAGAGTAGTGGGAGAGAGAGAGCGAAGGTTGCGGCGGCGCATTACCATCTGTGTAGGGGGCAGAGTGAGTAGTGTGTGGGAGGAGAGTGAGAGAGAAAAAGGAAACAAAGTAGTGGTCGGAGACTTGGAGGGGAGTTGCAGTGAGATTAGTAGAGGAGCAGCATCTAGTGAAGATGAGGTCAAGCGTATTGCCTGCCTTGTGAGTAGGGGGGGACGGTGAGAGGGTGAGGTCAAAAAGAGGAGAGGAGTGGAAAGAAGGAGGCAGAGAGAAAATGAGTCAAATGTGGACATAGGGAGGTTGAAATCCCCCAAAACTGTGAGGGGTGAGCCATCCTCAGGGAAGGAACTTATCAAGGCGTCAAGCTCATTGATGAACTCTCCAAGGGAACCTGGAGAGGGCGATAGATGACAAGGATATTAAGCTTAAATGGGCTAGTGACTGTGACAGCATGGAATTCAAATGAGGAGATAGACAGATGGGTTAGGGGAAAAATTGAGAATGTCCACTTGGGAGAGATGAGGATTCCTGTACCACCACCCCTCTGACCAGATGCTCTCGGGGTATGCGAGAACACATGGTCAGACGAGGATGAGAGAGCAGTAGGAGTAGCGGTGTTTTCAGTGGTGATCCATGTTTCCGTCAGCGCCAGGAAGTCGAGGGACTGGAGGTTGGCATAGGCTGGGATGAAGTCAGCTTTGTTGGCAGCAGAACGGCAGTTTCCAGAGGCTGCCTGCGACCTGGAACCTCCACGTGGGCTGGTGCGTGCAGGGACCACCAAATTGGAGAGGCAGCAGCCACGCGGTGTGTTGTGCGTTTGTGTAGCCTGTGCAGAGAGGAGAGAACAGGGATAGGCAGAGGCATAGTTGACAGGCTGTAGCAAATGGCTACAAAAATGCAGAGGAGATCGGAATGAAATGGGCTAAGCATCTGGGAGTGGAGAGAGCAGGGCCTCCCTCACCAAATCTTCTAGCTCGGAGGAAAACTAAAATTGTTTCACTGAACCACCCGAAGGAAAAAAACTCTCCCAACTTCCGCCTTTGGAAATCAGAATTGTTGTGAACCACAGCGGTTCAATGTTTAAAGGAGTAGACTCAACCCACTTTGTTCAGCTAGCCTACTATGACTCCATAGCCAACTAGCAGACTAGCATCCAATAACAATAACACACCGTTTAGCGCCAACACTTGGTCACAACAAACCACCAATATGTGATATCACACTAAACAGATCATTCGTGTCTGTGTCAAGTTCCTTATATGACGCAGCAATGATTAGACGTTGGCTAGCTAGGACAAGTAAATTGTGGTTAGCTACTACAGTACAGCCAAATGGTCATGTTGGGTAGCTAGCAATGGCCACTGTGTCGACTCTGTTTGAAGAACGGCTAGCTATCTGATTGCCTGTGTCAAATGTGATGCGACAACACAAAGCTAATCACAGTTTCAATTTCTCTCCTCATCAGGAGTAAACTGGGACTGATTTCAGAAAGAGACAGAGAGGTTTGAGAATTAATTCAACCAGAAATCACTATATATAGTGTCCTACATCATCATCACGTCGACAGATCTGTACAGTGCCTTGAACTCATTTTTGTGGGTTTGTATCATTTGATTTACACAACATGCCTACCACTTTGAAGAGCAAAATATTTTTCATTGTGAAACAAACAAGAAATAAGACATAAAAACAGAAAAACTTGAGCAATTACAGGTGCAAGTCTCTTGGGGTATGTCTCTATAAGCTTGGCATATCTAGCCACTGGGATTTTTGCCCATCTTCGAGGCAATACTGCTCTAGCTCCTTCAAGTTGGATGGGTTCCGCTGGTGTACAGCAATCTTTAAGTCATACCACAGATTCTCAATTGGATGAGTTCTGGGGGCTTTGATGGGGCCATTCCAAGACATTTAAATGTTTCCCCTTAAACCACTTGAGTGTTGCTTTAGCAGTATGCTTATGGTCATTGTCCTGCTGGAATGTGAACCTCCCTCCGAGTCTCAAATCTCTGGAAGATTGAAACAGTTTCCCTCAAGAATTTCCCTGTATTTAGTGCCATCCATCATTCCTTCAATTCCGACCAGTTTCCCAGTCCCTGCTGATGAAAGACATCCCCACAGCATGATGCAGCTACCACCATGCTTCACTGGGGATGGAGTTCTCGGGGTGATGAGAGGTGATGAGAGGTGCTGGGGTTTGCGCCAGACATAGCGTTTTCCTGATGGCAAAAAAGCTCAATTTTAGTCTCCATCTGACCAGAGTACCTTCTTCCATATGTTTGGGGAGTTATCCCACATGGCTTTTGGCGAAACACCAAATGTGTTTGCTTATTTTTTTCTTAAAGCAATGGCTTTTTTCTGGCCACTCTTCCGTAAGCCCAGCTCTGTGGAGTGTACGGCTTAATGTCTGGGCCTATGGACAGACTCTCCTATTTCCACTGTGGAGCTTTGCAGCTCCTTCAGGGTTATCTTTGGTCTCTTTGTTGCCTCTCTGATTAATGCCTCCTTGCCTGGTCCGTGAGTTTTGGTGGTCGTGGGCCCTCTCTTGGCAGGTTTGTTGTGGTGCCATATTCTTTCCAGTTTTTAATAATGGATTTTTAATGGTGCTCCGTGGGATGTTCAAAGGAAAACAGAAAACAACAAACATCAAAACCAGCTGAATACGACCCTGGTCTTAGTGGGGACTCCCTGATTAAGTAGAGGTCAAATACAATTGAGTGGTGCTAGTGGTGGTAGTCAAAGTACTTTTGAACTGTAATGCAGTTGATTGGTGATGATGACATGAAAAACATGTGTTGGGCTTGACATCCATACCAAGAGTATTTATACTCTGATGTTTACCTCAACATAGTGTGGAAATACACATATAAACAACAGGCTAGATAGAGGGTAATTTAACTGGGGGGCAGTGAGGAACTTGGGATATTTCCCCCATGGAATCTTCCCCCAGGGAATCTTTCCCCCACGAGATCTTTCCCCCATGGAATCTTTCCCCCACGAGATCTTTCCCCCATGGAATCCTTTCCCCCACAAGATCTTTCCCCATGAGATCTTTCCCCCACGAGATCTTCCCCCATGAATCTTTCCACACGCGTTTGCATGGCATTTTCATTGTTTGGTCGAGTTCGATCGACCTCTTTAACACATGTATAGAATTACAATTCTATGTCATCCTACATCAGACGTCAGTCCCACTTTACGTCATAAAAGGAAAAAATTAACTGTATGGACTGTGGCATTAAGTGATATGACTTTCAACTTCAGACCAAGCTAGGAATTAACTGAAGTCCTCCCTCCCTCCATCTGAGAGAATGACTGGAACTGCCAGCATCCCTTGTTTGATCATTTATGTGATTCCCTCAGAGCGTACATACAATGCTCCCCAAGTTTCAAAGTAAAAAGGTATATAACTCTCTTTCATGCAGCTGCTATCAGCTTTCTCAATAAGCTGTAGTTGTATTCTGTGACTTCCTTGTGTCCAGTGTATCAGTGTTTTGTTACTGTCATGTTTTATGTTTTTTTTTTTTTTTTTTGAGTAGCTGCCTGCTTGGTCTAAAGCTAATGGGGGATCTGCATAGACCAATAACCAATAACCAATAAAACAATACCAGCACTGCTAGTTACATGTTGTTGTATCTATTGTTTTGATGTTTTTATTGTTGTATGTCAATGGGTTTTTTACTACGTGTTGCAAAATGTATTGGCACCCCCCCCCCGGGATAATAAAGACTCCACTCTGTCTGTCTGTCTGTCTGTCTCAGACTCAGTCTGCATTGGGGGAAGATAATGTCCTACTGCTGTAGAAAAGAGTAGAGGAGGAGCAAAGGAGGAGAGGAAAAGATGAAAGCTTGTTTTTCTCCAGACTAATTGCTGCCCGCATTTCTGACTGAGATTTCCTGAAGGCCATTGGAGAGTAGGATGAGGACAGACCAGAAAGGAGAGAAGAGGGAATTCACCTCATTCCACTGCAACGACACCACAGTTTTCAGAGAGAGAGAGAGAGAGAGAGAGAAGAGAGAGAGAGATGGAGTCCAATTCCACATCCATTCCATTACACACCACCACACGATGTCTTACTGGATTGTGCTCTGTTCTCTCTCAGTTCTCTCTTCCTGTTCTCTCTCTGTCTCTCTCTGTTCTCTCTCTGTTCTGTTCTGTCTGTTCTCTCCTCTGTTCTCTCTCTGTCTCTCTCTGTTCTCTCTCTGTTCTCTCTCTGTTCTCTCTGTTCTGCTGTTCTGTCTGTTCTCTCTCTGTCTCTCTCTGTTCTGTCTCTGTTCTGTCTCTGGTTCTCTCTCTGTTCTCTCTTGTTCTCTCTCTGTTCTCTCTCTGTTCTCTCTCTGTTCTCTCTCTGTTCTCTCTCTGTTTCTCTCTGTTCTGTCTGTTCTCTCTCTGTTTCTCTCTCTGTTCTCTCTCTGTTCTCTCTCTGTTCTGTCTGTTCTCTCTCTGTCTCCTCTGTCTCGAATCTCTGTTCTGTCTCGTTTCTCTCTCTGTTCTCTCTCGGTTCTACTCTCTCTGTTATGTCTCTGTTCTCTCTCTGTTCTCTCTTCTGTTCTGTCTCTGTTCTGTCTGTTCTGTCTTTTCTGTCTTCTGTTCTCTCTCTGTTCTCTCTCTGTTTCCTCCTCTGTTCACATACTGTTTGTCTCTGTTTTGTATCTATGTTCACGCTGTTCTCTCTCTGTTCTCTCTCTGTTCTCTCTATGTTGCATCTCTCTCTGTTTTGTCTCTGTTCACGCTGTTCTCTCTCTCGTTCTCTTCTTGTCTCTATCTCGTTCTCTCGCCGGTTCTGTTCTGTTTGTCTATCTTCTGTCTCTGTTCTCTCTCTGTGCTGTCTGCTGTGCTTATCGCTGTCTCTTCTCTGTTTCTCTCTCGTTCTGGCTCTTGTTCTCTCTCTTATCTCTCTTCTGTTTTGTCCTCTGTTCACTCTGTTCTGTCTCTGTTCTATCTCTGTTCTCTCTCTGTTCTTCTCTCTGTTTGTCTCTGTTAACGCTTTGTTCTCTCTCTGTTCTCTCTCTGTTCTCTCTCTGTTCTCTCTCTGTTTTGTCCCTGTTCAGCTGTTCTCGCTCTGTTTCTCTCTGTTCTCTATACCTGTTCTCTCTCTGTTTTGTTCTCTGTTCTCATACTCTGTGTTGTCCTGTTCACTCTGTCTCTGTCTCTGTTTTATTTCTGGTTGTAGCTGTTTGCTCTCTCTGTTCTCTCTCTGTTCCTCTTGTTCTCTCTGTTTTCCTGTTCACTCTGTTCTGTCTCTGTTTTCTCGCGTTCTGTCTCGTTTCTTTTTCTTCTCGTTCTCTCTCTGTTCTGTCCTGTTTGTCTCTGTTCGTCTCTGTTCTCAGTGTTCTCCTGGCCGCTGCAAAAAAGGGCTGTAAACATAACAGTCCCTCCCAAAACAATTCCCTTTACACTGAGGATTTAGAGGAATGGGAACATCCCAGGGCCCTTTTCCTGAGAAAAACAAA